>JAGDQP010047064.1:0-15131 GCA_022664845.1 Lepisma saccharinum
GAGTGGAGATGGGCCGGTCACATAGCTAGACGAACAGATGGAAGGTGGACGACAAATGTACTACAGTGGATTCCTAGAGAAAAGAAACGACCGAGACGACGTCCAAATGTAAGATGGGTAGATGAAATCAAGCGTTTTTCAGGAGCTACATGGATGAGGATATCAGCAGACCGAGATATGTGGAATGAAAAGGGGGAGGCCTTCATCCAGCAGTGTATAGAGAATGGCTGAATATGATGATGATATACTATGAGCTCCTGCGTAGCAAAGTAGCCCCATTCGATTCCCGGTGGGGGCTAAAAAATTTCGATGTTGACTCAGTATCGTGAGGACAATTGGGGAGCTGCTGTGAATAAGAGACAGTGGCGATCACGGTGAGAGCTTCAGCTCTCCTCTCTCAAACCGTCTGGTCAGCGTGGGAGCAGTAGACCAACTTCTCCCTTCGGTGAGAGGCCTCATCCAGTAGTGGATTGAATATGGCTGTGATTTACTATTATTATTATATCCTAACTATATTTACATTTCCTCTATCCTATATTGTCTCCAAGTCAATGTGTTTATTCCATCCTCTATTATCATCGCTTGCTTCTAATGCTTTGTTGTTCACATACGGTATATACATTGTGTTTTTAACTCTAAAGAAGCTGATATGCTTATATGTTTCTTGATTTTCAAACACACATTGTTTATATTCTTCGAATCGTAGTTCTTTTTATCTACTTAACTTTTTTCTTACAACCTTCTTTAGCAAATTGTGTAGGTTCATTATTAGTTGGATTTTAATAACACATATTTTTTTATTTCAAACCTACAAACTCTTCCATGATGTGACCTTTCCTCTATATTGCTTCCATACTTTCCCTTCATATCATTATAGTGGAAATCATACATCAACAGTTTAGATAATTCTAAAACACTAATACCAACATACATTAGCTGGAAATATATTAACTTCTATTTTTCCATATGGAAAGCTGCTAAGTCTTTTATAAAAATATTGTTCTAAGTTTAGTTTCGCTATTAATTTTTCTGAGTTTTAGGATCAGAATCTAAAACATATTCTCTCTCTTTCTAATACACTCCGTTGTGTTTCCAACGCTGTTATCCATATAGGCAAGAAATTTGGTTTCGATGCTTTCAACTATCAAATTCCAACTTCTCTTTTTACACATTTTCTCTTCTAACAATCTTAGACACAAAAAACATTTTTTTAAAACTCTTAAACACACAAATTTATCTTGTTACACACAAAAGTATTCTAAAACCCTTATACACAAATTTCTCTTCTTGCACCTAATAGGAAGTAAAAACACACATTACTCAAAATTTCTTGAACACAAGTCTTACACATAAAATTCTCTTAACAATCTAACTCTCTTTTTCTAGCAATTTTTACACAAATTTCGTTTCGTCTCTTTTTCTTGCTCATTATTGCAGATTTATTGCTTCTCCAATTAATATGCTTATTTGTTTACTTTTCCTTAATGAATATAGAGTCAGAAATTAATATTTTTACTACCGCTCATATACAGATGCGTATCAGAATAATGGAAACACCTGAACGAAAGTGCAACTTACCAGATTAATATGGTGTCGGGCCACCTTTCGCCTTCAGAACAGCCTTGATGCGACGTGGGATGGAGGCATAGAGGTCGTGAATGGTAGCAAGTGGAATATTACACCATTCCTCGTGCAGGGCATCGGCCAGTTCTGTGAGAGAGGATGGAGGTGGAAATCGTCGCCGGAGTCGTGTTTCCAAGATGGACCACAGATGTTCAATTATGTTGAGATCTGGGGATTGGGCGGGCCAGGGGAGGTGTTGAACTTCATCCCGATATTCCTCAAACCATGCTGCAACAACTCCAGCTGTGTGAATGGGTGCATTATCATCCTGGAATATGGCGTCATTGTCCGGGAACAACATCCGGACCATAGGATGCAAGTGGTCTCCTAAAATTGCGACATAATCGTTGGCAGTGATGCGTCCGCGAAGTGTGACCACAGGACCCAATGAAAACCATGATATTGCGGCCCACAGCATCACCGTGCCGCCGCCATGTTTCACAGTTGGGCGGAGACACTGCAGATCATACGCTTCTTTGGGCGTTCTCCACACATAAACACGGCCCGTGGTTTGGAATAGGGTGAATGGTGACTCATCCGACCATACCACACGTTTCCAGTCGTCAACGGTCCAAGTTGCATGGTCGCGGCACCATTTGCGGCGTGCTAAAGCGTTCTGGTCCCTGATGAGAGGTTTGGCCCGTGCAACACGACCCCGTAAGTTCATGTCATGTAATTCGCGGCGGACTGTGATTGTCGAAACAGGTTGGGAGAGGTGCTGATTGAGTTTCTCCGTCACTTGCGCCGCAGTGGCACGACGGTTCCGCGTGACAATGCGCTTTAATACCCTGCGTGCCCTGTCACTGATGCTTTTCTTCCGCCCACTGTTCCGCTTCCCCGATGTGGTTTTCCCGTGTGTTGTGTAGGCCGTCATCACCTTCGACACTGTCCCTGGCGACACACCTAACACACTAGCCACTGCCGTCACACTCACTCCACATAACCGCGCACCAACAATTTGCTCTCTTTGAAACTCTGAGAGGTCTCCCATTTTACACTACCTCCGTCTGCTGCAGCCACTGCACACTCCTGTTCCACGACGCCTGACGTAGTATGGAGACCGACCTAACACACCACCACCAGCAGTCCGGCGCTGCGGTCGCCACGACACCACTGCCAACCCATACATCTGACGTGTTGTCAACTACAGGTGTTTCAATTATTCTGATAAGCATCTGTATCTGTGTGTCATGTTAGAGAACTTATTGGAAGTGTAAAAAGTACCGAAGAGAGATTTGGATTAGCATTTCTTTCGGAAAATTTACAGGATAACAATCTTTAACGTGATGTAGGTAAGATAATTTACGCACAAGGAGATGAAAAATATATAAATTAAAACCAATTTTTGGACCGTTCTGCAGCAATAATATGCTGATAAAGATAGCCGATATTTCAGATTGCGAAAATAAAGAGAAAGTTACAGGTCTTCTTTTAAAGTCAGACGTTTGTTGTAGTTTTAATAAGTATCTTAGATCCAAATTTTCTACATTTGCTCTTGGTTTACACTCGTGTTAAGACTCAAAAAGAATTTCTTTTGCCTCGGGAAAAAGCCCGATGCAGCGCAGTTAGACAAATTGTGGACACAGATTGTACAGAAATTCGATAAAAATATATCCAAAATCAATTGTCGTGTCTTTTAAACTTAGCTAGTAGATTTAAATTTACTAGATTTGTTAGAGAATTGCCGGAGATTTTGGAATCGCCTAGAAGGGAATGTTGTTCTCTTCTGGATTTTGACATTACACAAGACTTAACGGGCGTGTTTTTTTTAAAGCAAGAAAAGATTTCCTATTTTACAGAGAATTACAATTTTTGCTTAGAAGGAGAAGTGAGCGATGCACCTTAGAGATTTAGATCCAGAGGAATCGGAAAATGTTGAGGAGAATTTAAAAATTATCGTTAAAGACTGTACTGTCGGAATTGATTTTCCGATTTAATTCCAAAAACTATTCTGTAAAAATGTATAACAAATTCGTCTGACAAATTACATCGGTCGGAGTTTCCAAAGTTTTGGGGAACCACATTATCGACTATTTATGCTGTCCCGACCGACCTTTACGAGATATGTTATCTTCTCGTTTCCCGCATGATTTTGGCATTTGTAGATTGGAGGAGACAACGATTTATGATCATTACAACAAATTTTGTGAACCAGAGCAAAGCTATGACCCTATTCGAGATTGTTTGAAAATGTTAGAAAAAAAAAGAAATATATTTTTTAAATGCGCCATTTTACAAAGTTCCTATTCGTACGATGTGGGAAAAATTATTTAGAGAATTGCAGAACAGTTGTGTGGTTAACAAAAAGGAAAAGTTTTTGCAGTATGCCCACTGGGTAAGTTTTACTACTAAGAAATTAACAGGAATCTAAAATATTAAAACACAATCCAAGCTATGCACAAAAACAAATTAAATACGTTCTTTCCGCTTTTAGTTTTAATTTGTTGTCTATAAATTTGATTCGTATTAAATAACACCAAATTTTAGTTGCGGGGTAATTGTAGAATATTCGTGTTTTTCAAAGCGTGGAAAAACATTTGTTCTTAAATCTAATACTTTGTTTTGCTCTATCCCTCCAAATTTCCATTTCTAGTTTAGCTCTTGTGGTTATGGAAATGTGCAGACAATATGGCGCTGATTGTTCAAGCTAATAACGTAAATGATTTTGTACAGGAAAGAAAATTCGGATCTAAGAATCATAAGGAAATTTTCAATTGCCAGCAAGCATTGTGTAAACATTAGTAAAACCGAACATAATGTGTTTTAATTTATGTTCGGAAACAAACATTATGTACATGCACGGATATTATTGCTAGAATTCGAACTGTTAATGTGCACTATTAAAACAAGTACAAAATTTAAAAAATCTGAGAGTTTACGTTGAAAATATCTTAGCTAGAAAACACATATTGAACACGTAAAAAACAAATTCGAAAGAACCTATCGGCCCTTAATACTGTACTAGAAAGATAGCAGCGTTCTGCAAACTTCCTTGCTTTCGTAAATTCATTGATAGAACTCTTCGGGTAACTCTGGTTTGTTTCCAGTAGGGAAACGTATACAAACACAGGATAAATTCTGTAATGCCGATTGAAACGTGAATACTACTAAAAATTATTGCTCGCTATTAGAAACAAAGATACCAGCAGAGGCGGCGTTAGGTGAGCGCGGGGCCTAGGGCAATAATGACCCGCGGGGCCAAAGTACAAGTAAAAATCGCTGAGCCCCGAAATGTTACATCTAAAGCCGATAAAGCAGTAAGCAACTTCCCCCTAAATGCTTCTTCTCACTTCTTCCTTTCATTCCTAACCCTAAAATTATTACTAAATATTCTCATTTTTAATGAACAACTGTTTCTTATGAAAAAAACAAATCCGACATAATTTATTTAAAGAAAGTACAATATATTTTAAAAACTGCATTGCTAATTACAAGTGCTTCTTTATTCATTTCCATTTCACATTACATTTCGCATGGAAACTATACAAACTAGTTTATTTGTAAACTTTTTTTTTACAAATCAACTTTTATATTATTGAGTAATAAAAATATCAACTAGGAACGCGGGGCCTGGGGCGGTTGCCACCCCCAAACGCCGCCTCTGGATACCAGATACCAGTATACTATCGGAAAGCCGAAATAAATTGATTTTTTTTTTGGTAGAAATGGAGTTAAAGCACTACTGTGTTTGTTATGCTTAAATGCACATTATGTGAGAAAACTGCACATGTCTAGCTGTTTCCTGCGCTTGGTATATTGGTAATACATAGGCGTTATTAGAAAAAAACTACACATGTCATCGAACCTTGGTGTAGGTTTTTTTTATTTCTTAATGAAAATAACTTTTCTCTTATTTATATATAAACGCATTAGGAAATCTAATAAAATTAGTGAACTGAACTAAGACAAGTGGAGGTTATGTAAGTCAGGTAAGGTATTTTCTTTTATTGCACACACGATTAACTCCTGTTTTCACAACGTGCTGTCCTGTCGCACGTCTAAAACAGTACCATATTGCTCACATAAAACATTAGAACATGTTATTATGCTTCCATTCTGTTTACATAAACCTAGTTTATACTATTAGGAAGTTACCACATCTCAGGTGTTTCAAAATTAGGGTGAACAACAGTTTTTCTCATTGTTCTCAAAACTTAATTTTCCTGACCTGTGTCGTTTTACAAAAGAAAAAAAAATCAGTTATACAGAAAAACGCAGACATAATAAAATGGAAGGTTTTTATTAGACAGACGTTATGTAGAGAAATTATAAACATACGAAAAGCAAAAAAGAAAGAAAGAAAACACGTAAATTAATAAATGATTACAATAAAAACTAGTTCTACCATGGTTACACGCACACAAAAAAGTACAAATCAATCTTATGTCTTCCTCCTAACCACAAAAAAAATCATCTTTTCTTCCTAACTGTAAACATAAAAGCAAAAGGGCAGCTGGCAGTAATCCAAGGCTATTTAAAATTATAAAAACGCGCATGTGGTATGTGTGCTTCACCCTCGCTTGCCTTGCTGTATTTTAGAAAATCCCAACCGGTAAGAATAGGAAGAAAGTTTTTATGAGAAATTTTGCGTTTAAAGTGCTTTTGGCAAACTACCGCCGTAAAAAAGTTGGAGTAGAATGTTAGCAGCACTTTCGCGTATACCCAGCTCTAACTGGGGGTATACCCACCTCCGTTTCTCTACCTTCAGTAATTTGGACAATCGGTTTTCAGCGGCCATTTTGAATTAAATATGGAGATATTTTTAATATTATCTTATATTGTCCTGACTTAATCGTGATGGTATACCTTCAAACCAAATTACATTTCTCCATCTCTAATGGTGTGGAAAATGTCTTTTGGGATGCCATTTGGAATCGAAGATGGAAATTTTATCAAAATGTAATATTTTCCTAAACTACACTTGATAATACACCATTATGTCAAATTTTCTATCTCTAGCTCAAACAGTGTGGAAAGTAGATTATGAGGTCCGCCATTTTGGATCCAAGATGGCGTCTTTGATGACATTTTGTAATATTATCCTAACCGACTAATAATGGTCTATTGTCATACCAAATCTTGTTATTCTAGCTCTAGTCGTTTAGGCTATGTATTCTATGGAAATTTCGTTTTGGCGGCCATTTTGGATCCAAGGTAGGAACTTTTTCAACATTCTGTAATATTTTCTTAACCTACTAGGATGATGTACCTTCATATCAATTTTTTGTTTTCAAGCTGCAGCCATGTAGCCTGTGTATCCTTTAAAATTTTACGTTGGCGGTCATTATAAATACAAAATGACGACTTTTCAAAATGACAGAATCTTCCCTTTACCTATTTACCATCCCCCACCTTCATGCCAAATTTCATGTTTATAGCTTATCCCGAGCACCCTAAACAATACGGTGAGTGAGTGAGTGTATGAATTAGTAAGCCTAAAATACGCAATTTCAGGGACAACTCGAATATGCTTCAAGCTACCTACTAGTTGGGGTGCTCTTCTTACTTACGGGTTCTCAAAATCACCGATTTCGCCTAAACACTTGTTCCTGCATAACAAGCTTCTGGCAGTGCTGACATTTTGTGACGCGGGGAACTTGGCTGCATGACTGCCGTGCATGTTGATTAATTTCTGATTCCATATTATTAAAGCAAAATAAAATATAAGCATATCAATTGAAAAAGTAGTTAATCTGCAACAATAAGCTAGAAAAGTGTCTCTAATGTAAATTACATTTGTGTAAAATTTCCAAGAAAAAGAGTGTGTAAAAAATTTAAGAGAGATATTTGTGTATAAGAGTTTTAGGAGAAACCTGTGCTCGTAAGAATTGCGTGTAAAATTTGTAAGTGAAACTAATGTAATTGTAATTAACATTTTTAAGAGAATTTTATGTGTACGAATTGTGTTCAAGAAAGTGTGTGTTTTTACTTATCTTGTGTTTAAGAAGAGAAATTTGTGTGAGTAAGATAATATTTTTGTGTGTAAGAAGAGAAATATTTGTATGTAAGTGTTTTTAGAAGAATGTTTGTTGTGTGTAAGAAATTTAGAAGAACTTTGTATGCGAGAAAATTTGTAAAAACTGTAGTTGAAATTTGGAAGTTGAAATCATCGCAACCAAATTTCTTACCTATATAAATAACATCGTCGTTGGAAAAGCAATGGAGAATATTTTGTTAGTTTCTAATTCTAAAAGAGCTGAAAACTTAATAGTGAAACCCAACTTTGAACAATAGACCAACTCGTAAGTTCATCGCCCCAGTAACAAACGTTCACCATAGGATTCTATCGTGGGTAACATGAAGCCAATTTTCATCACGAACACCAACTTATCGATGGTTGCTTATAATATTGTCCTCTCAACTTCGTTTCAGTCCTCGCTACCGTCTCTTTTCCCTCCGGCTTTCATTGCAGTGAATTTATATTGTCCCCTATTAATAAAAGAATAAACGAATAAAGAACTGTACTCTTGGCTGAGTTCTCTTTCCCTTCCGTCTTCCTCTTCTACACTTTCTTCGTTTTTTAGTTTGAGTAACTGCTGAGTCGATGTAAGTGTCGTTTTCCTGCAAAATTAAATCAAAATGTATTAGGTAAATATGTATTTAATTTATAAATACCTGTACCTTAATATACATTTAATATTACTTAGGAGTTAGGGTTATTAATTTAATATCCAGTTATCTTTCCTGTGTTATAATCCGTTTCAGACAATTTATATAATCTAGGGTTTTGTACAGTAATGATTCTTTATTCTGTGGCGATTGTCATCTGTTTTTTTTTTAATTCTAAGTTTAGCAAATAAAGAACGTTACTGATAGAAGATGCATGGGATTTCATTATGTGATCATGACCTTTTATAAGATGCCATGATTGTGCAATATGTATACGAAATATTGTGGAGAACCTTCATGTTATTTTGGTATATAATCAAATGCCATGTCATGGAAATATACTTGGAAGTTAACCATACTTCGAATGGTAACTATGATAAACAAATCTATGAATGTGTGTGAAAGTTGGTGTATAATTTCGAAGAAGTGTTTACAGGTGGACCAATTCAATAAATGGATTTCGGAAATGATGATTTCGCTGCATTTGACTTCATGCTATTTGGGGAATATATTTGCTATACTTTAGCTACCACCCCGTCAAAAACTACGCCTTAATAATTCTATTAGATAAAATTTCTTTTGAGAGTCTATAATAATAGCGAACGAAGATATGCGATATGCTAATCCCAAAATGACTACATCAAAGGTCCTGGACAGTATATTTCGCTGGCAGAAAATAATATGTTTTTCTAGTTGGAGCGTACCACGTAGGCGGAATTATTTACGAAAAATACATAAGGCGTTCTTTAGCCTTAGCCTCATTAGACAGAATTAGTAGTAAATGTATAAACAACGTACACAGAACGTGGATCAAATTTAAGGAAAGATTCAGCGTGGTATCAAGTCAAAGAAGTAGCCTTTTTAAATCTAGGTGAAAGGACAGAAGGTACATAAAATAGAACAGTTCCAAAAGTTTTTGATTGGTATGAAATTGGGTATAGATGGCCCATAGATATTAATGGGGTACGAGTAGTGATGAAAAGAGATACCCGAACTTGTGTCAATGTTATGAATTGGGCCACCTTTAACGTCATAAGAAATCAAGAGGTTTGACACTAGTAAAGATTGATTTACGGGTGCCCAATTTTATCCATCATGGGAATAGTGAGTTTTGATGGTAAGTCGATAAATTTAACTTTTTATACAGTAAATGATTTTTGAACCATACATGAATGGGACGGATTGGGCTTAGATTGATTTCACCAAACTGAAAGATGTTTTATACTAGGGCGACGTAACTGGTTAATTAAGATATTCACTTGATGACTCCAGTGAAGGTGGATAGTTGAATGGAAAAGAACAATTAAAAGGAATTTAATTACGAATACTGATGTCTTTGGGGATTCCATAAATGTACCTGTTAAATGATACAAAGTGCACGCCGACTTCGATCAATACGTAACTCTTATTTTCCGAAAATACTATAAAATTCCGTATAGTATTGAATAGAAAGTCAAGCAGAGCTTGACCACTTTACCCGAACAAGGTATCATAGCCCCTGTTACTAATTCTTAGTGGGCTACACCAATATCTATTTTACCCACGAATCAAGGTACACAAGTAAGAATTCGTGCGGATTTCAAGGTAACGGTAAACAAATGTGTAAAGAACATATCGTATCTTTTACCTGTGCAGGATGATATCTTAACTAAATTACAGGGGACAGACACTTCTATGATTCTTGATCTAAATCAAGCACACATATAACTTGAATTAGATTAAGCAAAGAATATTTGTTATTAATACTCCCAAGGGTCTGTACTAAAATTCAAAGTTGCCTTTCGGTTTATTATCGTCTCCTTCTATTTTTAAGCGTTTTATCGATACAACATTAGCTGAATTTTCATTTACCTTAGCATTCCTATTTGATGTTATAGTTGGTGGAAAATGAATCCTGTAATGCTATGAAAATACATATGCAGTTTTAACTAAGTTTCGTACTTTAAACATAAATGTGAAATTGAAAAAAAAAATTTTTTGTCAGAAGTTGAAAATCTAGGAAAAAATTGCGACAGAGAAATCCCCGTCCATAAGCACCAAGAAGCAATTATGAAATGTCCACCTACATAAAATGTATCTCAGTTGAAATCTTTTAAAGGAATGATTATTTGTTAAAAAACATATCCCTCATTTGGCCACGTATCAACAGTTATTGAGTACGTTATTTGTAAGGAGATAAAAGGGAATTGATCAGATCAACATCAGAAGAGTTTTGACAAAATAAAACATTTAATATTTCACTGTAAGAAATTGATCGTATTTAACCTGAAATTAGAAGTTATTTTAATTACAGATGCACGTCCATATTGCGTGGGGGGCCCAATTATGTAATAAGACAGATACAGTTCGGTTCATTTATTGACAGTAGTGTGTGCTTCAACGACGTTAACAACTAGTGAATTTAATTACTCTCATTTAAAGAAGGAACTGCTTGCTTTGGTTCTCGAGATCAGCAAGATTCATAAATATCTCCAGGGACGCCAATTCATGCTTTTAACGGATTCTACCCCAGTAAGTATAATTTTCCGCGACGGCAAGAGTATACCTTCCTCTTCTCACCCTAGGTTAGTACTTGGACTTTATTTGTGCCTGGGTACAAGTATCAAATAGTCTACAATTAAATGTAGACTGTCTTTCTAGGGTCCCTTCATCAGAGCAAACAAAGGATAGTCAACAAGCATCACAATACATTATCAATGAAAATTGCATGATCTTCTTTCGTTAGTTTGTTACAAAAGAATTGCAGAGCGATACAGTATTACATAAAGAATACAAAAGGACTACTTTAGGATGGCCTAAACATTTGAACATTTGAACAAACGTCTATGTGATATTTTGGTATAAATTGACTTGTTTACGATACAAACGTCTCTTATGGGTCCATGATATGTGTCTTCACTTGGTTTGAGCAAATTGCGACAAATAGATTCGGTATGGAGAAATTTCTGGAGGAATGTGCACTACAGAAACCTGGGAACAAAAGTCCATGCTACATGCTCTTCCCGTGAGTAAGCGCAAGCTTTAACACTAGGGATGGGCAAAAAATAGCGTAGCAGCTATTTTTAACTGTTACTTGGGTAAATTGGTATCACTGTTACGACTGATGAAAAGTTGCACCTACTTATACTGCTTCGTTTCTTCGAACTTCGCAAAGGGTGTAAAAATAGGACACCGCTGACAAAAGCAGGTACAAGGTGTTACTTTATTTTCTATTTCTAGGAGTCATTCTGGGAAGGAAATATCGGTCGAGTGACACCACATTTTCGCTCATGGTCGTGTCATGAAGCAGTGCTCCATAAAGAGCACTGATAAGCCCTCTCTAGTAAATGTTTGCTGAGCTGTGTGGGTACGGCATCAAACAGCTAATCGAGTGACCCGTATTCGACTCTCGGCGGGGCGGTTTTATTTTTAGTAAAAATAAATGTATCTCTTTTTATGCATATACAAATCAAATTATGTAAAGTTCACTAACCATTTGTTAGGTTAGATCAGGCTAATTCACGTTCGCTCTCTTTTTATTGACCACGAGGTTCACTGTAATTCACGGCAACGGTAAAAGTTGGTTCTGGCGTCGAATTCTCAGGCGATACTCTCTATTCTGAACCAGTCGTCATTTTCATTCTCTGTCCCTTATTAGCAGAAACAAACAGGACAGTACTTTCTTAATGTTTCGTTTCATTATACCATATAATAATATTTTGTGCGCCTGTGTTTACCAAAGAAAAAGAAAATTTATGTTTCTCAAAGCGATTACTACCCAGACCTTTTGATCCAGACGGTAACTTTGTGGCCTTTGGATCGGTCATAGGTAGGCACGCGGATCTGAATACTGCTGATCAGTGGCAGAGCGCTGGTGGTTTAGCATTCGGGAAGTCGTATGTTCAATCCTAGTGACCGACTGTCCTCACTAAGTCTTTCAGGAGATATCCTGTCCCACCAGAACAATGTCACATCGTAGCTTCAATTTATATCCTCGCTGATACTGTCCCACACCCTTTTCCTTCCTTATTCTAGCTCGAGGTTTAGATGCCTGAAGTCCATAAATAAAATAATTGAATTCGAAAATTGAAGCCGGTTTCCATCAGATTCACATGTGGTGTGCCACGATGTTACGTAGTGTTCGATTGGTAGCGGGGGTGGTTGAAATTTCCTCTTCCCTGTAAAACTAATCTCTGGCTTTGTTTGCATATATATACCCGTAGCCTAGGAGATGGTTGATCCCAAATTACCGTATAATACACACCTCACTAATTCTTCCCAGGTCTGAAAATTCTATGAATCAAAACCCTGATGTTACGGTAAGTAAGGCTTTGGCTAATAAATGCCTTATCTTTTACCTAAGCCAAAGCCCTGCTTGAGCCAAAGGTGCCAAAAAATCTTAAATAAATCCAACAGGAAGCAATTATTAGGTGATGCGTATTGTTATTGATCTGTTCGTTTGTACTGTCAAATAGGTTTTTTATAGTCGAAGAATTACATAATTACATACAATAGTTTTCCGACAGTTATAACATGACATAGTCTACCAAGTCCTAACGGCTACTTATCATCCTAGTGTTCAGGTAACAAGCTACAGAAAATGAAGTTAGCTAAAACTGTGCTTTTACACTGTTTGTCGGATTCTGATTCTTCCTCAACTTGTGTTTTCAATAGCATATTCTCGTAGAAGGACTCCTTCACCTCTTGTAGATGGTGATGTTTTTCGCTTGCGTTTGGTGCATTTTCATCTTCATCATCGTTTAATATTTGAATTGCGTCTTGCGTAGCGGTAGGGGCTATGCACGCATTGGAGAGTGATTATGAAAATCTTATTCCTGTTAATTGCAAGTACTTCGGGCGAATACTGTAGTTTAATATTTTATTACAAAACTAGAGTATTGAAATATATTTACAACAATTTTACAAGGAAATTATTCTATAAGGAATTTACAAATTGAAACATCTTATAAATTACATAGCTACAGCAATCTTACAGAGCACGTCCTACAGCAAGCTTTAATCTTACTCTGCCCTGTCGTGCCTTAATACATAACGGAGTTGGATCCATCATTATTGAGGTTGGATCTGGAGTTTACTTTTATTTGGCGAATTTTTGTTATACCACTTCAGTGGTTAGGTCGGCCTGGCCTATCATCCTGAAATATATAATTGACTTGATTCTACATCTTGGCTTGGGATGGGAATGACCGATTGAAGTTTTCCAACTTCAATACAGTTAGCTACTAACCTGTAAAATACTAGACTGGTCGCAGCATCGTCGGCACTGTACGTGATTTGTGACCTGGATGAGTTCTGGGATGCGAACGAGAGCTCTTCAATCAGCTCGGGGATATTTAAGTAATGAAGCGACTACGCCCAAGGTAATATTCCACGCTCTGAACATGACGGAAAATCATATTATCGCCTTCTTACTTCGGTTCTTTCATGGTTTACCTTTTTCGGTAAATCCCTGGAAGATAATGAGTGTGTAATCATTTACTTTGTTGTAATGCTTTTTTACATAAGGCAGTATCCGGTCACGAAGTCGCTTGATGTATAGACCTGCCACATGTCTATATGGGTGTAGCACCCTGGAGTTTTTCTTCTCTAACAAAAGGAACTGCAAATCACTATCAGGGACTTCTATACCTTTCCTTTTTATTCTCATAAAA
This sequence comes from Lepisma saccharinum, assembly GCA_022664845.1. NCBI lineage: Eukaryota > Metazoa > Arthropoda > Insecta > Zygentoma > Lepismatidae > Lepisma > Lepisma saccharinum. The sequence continues at coordinate 13,884 of JAGDQP010047064.1, forward strand.
GTGATAAAATAAATACAAGTTGGAGGGAGAATAGTAATTAGGGAAATACGGGTTCGAATCCCGTTAAACCGCAACAGCTCTCCGGCGAATCTTAGGTTTTGGCTGAAGTGGGTGAGGTGATGGAATGGACTCAGTCAATTCTACTCGGGAAGAGATTTTAAAATGTTTACATTATTTAAATTATTAAATTCAAAATTCAGTTTAAATTCAACTCAATTCAGTCTTAATTCGTCGTGAACTGTGAAAATGTTTTTATGTGTATCATGTATGCGTTTTTGAATGAGCGCAAAACAAAACATTATAATAATTTGAGCATAATCATATTTGCGCTTGCGATGATTATTTGTAACCTGCGAGGGAAAAGATCATATACAGGGTGGTAAGGTTACGGACCGACAAACTTCAGGAGATGATAGTACAGTGAAAAATAAAGAAGAAAAGCCGAGACAACAGGGGGAAAATTCCGAGGCGTTACGGAACCAGAGCAAGCCGAAAGCATGGGAAACTGAACTTCAGAGCGGATTATTGCGAAGACGAGAAGTTTTCCTTCCCAACTTCCACACGGAACTGAACCGCATGGAGATCTGAAGACTGTCGTGTCGGCATGTAAGGACGAGACCTACAATAAGTGGTCAAGTTGGTTCCGAACGACTGCTTTCAGGAGACTCAGACGGAAGTTGAACTCGTGACCGGAACACGAAGCACGCACACTAACCTCTTTGATCGTTAATTCATTCCAACACCCCTAACTTCTTTTTGTATGATATTGCCAAGTGTTTCTTCCAACAACATACTGAGCTACACATTGCTACATACACTCACTACATTCTCCCATTGCTGCGGACGGCAATGGCCACAACTCCAGCTACAAAGTTACTCCTGGACGTTTACGACGCAGCTAGATTTCGCCATACCCGTTACAGCATTTTTTCTTGTGTAGAACAGACAGACTGAACTATTTAAGCTTGTGACACCGTATGGAAAACTTACTTTTTGCCTTGCATCGGTTGACACCTGATGTGTTGTACACAGACGTCTTTGTTTTCTCTCTTCCATGTCATCCTTCTTTGGCTGCTCTATTACATTGCGTTCTTTCTACTAACCAGGCTAACGTGCCTCTTCATTAACTGATACTCTCCGTCCATCCTTAGCATGCTATTACGCTTTGATCATACACCTGATTCTTTTCCAGGGGGCTTCAATGCAAGACTGCTGTGACATCACGGACGCCTGATAGCACTGACCACT
>JAGDQP010047065.1:0-15131 GCA_022664845.1 Lepisma saccharinum
TTCGATCAAAATGTCTTTAATATTTCTTGTACTTGGTGTATGTTCCTCCTGATTTTCTACTATGGCTGTTGATGCACGTTCCTTCACTTCCTGATTATGAGCAGAGGATATTTTCGTTTCTGTTGCTGTATTTACTTGTTCCAGTTCATGAGTGTATTCCTTATTGTGAACCGTCACTGCTGAATCATCTTAATCCAAAGCGTGATCTTCAAAACCTATCAATTTACTAAACATCTTCTGTTGAAACTGAAGCTGTGACTGTTGTGGTGACTTCATCATACCGAATAGAATTTTAATGTCATTCTGCATGTATTGCCACTTTCGATCATTTCTGTTTTCTTGTCCATATGGGGATAAAGGTGAACGTGTATCCATCCTTTTATAATAATCAGTTAACCGTTGTCCAAGCTGCTGAGACAAAGTATGGAAGTGAAACCGCTCAGTTCGAAAACTAGTTGCAGTATCCAACAATGATGTTAATATTTCCTCAATCTCAGCTAACTGTAACTCATCCTACTGTTTAGGCTTTACTTACATCTTCAATGTTTCAAACGTACCACCATCTAAAGACGATAATAATACATGAGAAGCCCTTGAAGCATCAATATTGTGTACTTTAAGATGAAAGTGAAATCTCGTTAAGTACACACGCATTTTATATTTTTGAGGATCAAACTATGGGAAAGACATAATAGATGAAGCCATCCTTTCTGTCAATCTGAACGCTTATCTTAATCAACAGAAACAGCTTAATATTTGTATTATGTAAACTGTAGTTTAGCCTTCGATTAAACAATGTGCTTATAAGCCAAAGACCAGCTCGTTCGACAATATTGTATGTTTGATTGGGAACCACGTATAAAATGCATATAATGAAATATCTATGCAACAGAACCAAAAGCAGACAGGTTAGATTAGTTACGTACTTCCTATCCAAAGTCAGGCCGATAATAAAGATTCAAGGGTTAATTCGTTATGGCATTTAATTGCATTGGAGATATGCTTCACTAAACTACAGATCATATTCCAAATTTACCATTTAGATTTTTATTACAAACGTAGCAAATCAAGTACTTGGATATTGATTTCCACATTCTCAAAAGTAATAAAATAGAAGACACTGGAAATTCTCATTGGACTACAAAATTCACATAATTGGAAATGCTTATTTAGTATGATTCAAAATCTTATAAACTCCTGTTACCAAATCCATATTATTGGATAACATCTATTAAAATCTTTATTCAGATTAGGCATCAATATGAAATTAAGAAAATCCAGTAAATTCACTATTCAACAATGACATTATAATTCATGTTTGTCGAGCCATTACATTGTAGAAACAAATTACGTTATTCATCCGTTTTCCCTGAGACATGATCAACTCGACTTATAGTTTGAGTTAGTGAGCCTAATCTTTTAAAAGTTCATACTTTTCATTGTGACAAATATTTATAAAAACATGTCAATCTCAAATAAAGACATAATAGCAGAAAGTAGGTATATGTTAATTTTTATACGTAAAAAATAATTACGTGTTCATTATAATGCACATATATAAATGATAATTGAAAATCACCAACTCACCGATTAATCAACGGTTCTCAGTAACTAATGTGAATAGAGCTCTGAAACCTTATGGCATTCTATTATCATTTACAGTTCCACTAAAAACAAACTTTAGGATATTCACCTCCGTTTGACAGAGCTGCCAGATGTTTCAAAATTTTTCTTAATAGTTCTACAACGTTCAACATATCTGAACCAAACTTTGCACGAGTACTCTTCGGCACCGTTAAGAAACGCCTGCGAGTTTGAACGCTTCATGAAAAACTCAAGTTGTCACTGCTTGGTACGAAATCACTAATTTACTCGCTCACCTTATAATCAATGGAACTCACTAACTAATGTGAACAGAGTTCTGAAATTTTGCATACTGCTTTCCCTATGATATTGAGTTCCACTAAGAACAGATTTTACGAAATTCGATCATGTTTGCCAGTGTTGCAAACTTAGAAATGTAGAAGAATGCTTTGAAATGCTTCTTTACCTTTCACCATATGTACACCAAATTTTGCACGAATACTTTTCGGCACCATTAGAAAATCGCTGTGGGGTTGAACGCTCTGCCAAGAACACAAGTTGTCAGACTTGCCGACAAATAATTAATTCATTGGTGACTACTGATTAATCGACAAACTAAGTAAATAATGTGGACAGAGCACTGACATTTTGCATATAGTCTTTCCACATCATTTCGATTAAACTCACTCAGTTTGTCAGTGCTGCAGACTTTAAAAAATACAATTCTTCTAAACAGTAGCGACGCAAAGGGAGTCCCCGCTGCTCAACAGTTGGACGATATCGATAAAACTGGGACAAAATACCAAAACTAAAATTTAGAAAATAATCTTATGTTGTAGTAAGATGTCCAAAAGACACTAAACTACTTCGTCTGTAATTTTGAGACGCGTAATCGTTAGTGCATGTTCGCTCAAATTTGCCAATTTTTTCAACATTTTGGGAATGCGCTTATGTATATTTTCTGTCTGTAGCAGAAATTAAGGCAAATAATTATAACAGTTCCAATTGCCTGTAATTTGCATAAAAGAAACTATTTTTTTAACCTAACATTTTTTTATTTCACTGCTTAGCAAATTTGGAGTTTTTCCTTTTATGTATAGTTTTCAACGAACGGTTTGCCCCTCCCAGCCTTGGCGCCCAAGGCAGGTGCCTCACCCTCACTAAGGCACTGATGGGTATTTTCTAGTTCGGATATAGTGTAATCATATTTTTAATGTAGTTGAGAGTTCTGTCCTAACGTTTTAATGTACATCGAAAAAATACATTTTCCAAATTCATCGAGACACAAAGAAAGAAGGTAAACGAGCCAAGCTTTGATTTTTCGTTAATATACAGTTTAGAATAAATAATTTCAGGACATCCAACATTTAGCTGCCACTAGCTGCACCATTCTAAGTAAAACCTCCCCAAGCGTGAGAAAACGTTGCGAGCGTAAATGCTTGAGGATGATGATGTATAGAATCCGCAACTTTTGTAAATGAAAAATAGCGGAGAAGTAAAGGCCTGGTTAACAGCAGTAACGATGTAGTTAAATTGGGTGGAGTGGGAGCTGGTGTGCAAGAGTGATGGATTAGACTCATTAGAGGTATGGAGTGAAAACGGTACCCACACTCTGACTTCTAAGGTGCAAAAGATTATACAATTTCTTCCATGAGTGATCCATTCTTCCATTATAAATATTTGAGAAGTGATCATTTCACTCCTGATTAGCCCTGAGCTCTTGTGAACAAATTCAAAAATTATCTACGATTTAGTAGTGCGTAACGTGTCTGATATAGCATTACTAAAAGTATAAATGAGATATTTTCCAAGAGGTGTGCGTACCTGAAATATTCCTACAGCAGATACAAGTCAGATGTCCATTTCGAGACGGGTTCTTCTGTAAAAAAATTGAAATTAAGATATTGGCATTGCTGAGTTGGTTTTATCACTTTTCAGCACATTAGCAAGATTTTGCGATTACAAAAGTCGAATTTCGTGTGATAGTAAAGGACAGAAACATAATTATCAGTAAAAGTATTCTATAATTTTATCTTTTCCAATATTATTTTGTAAAAGTAAAATATTGGTAAACTACTACATTCTCCATTTTTAAAAATAACTGCAAATGTTCCCCAGCGTTTAAAAATTAGAAGTGTATAACGAGTGTCTGTGTCAGTTTCCAAACATTTATGGCGTTTGGACAAGGATCCGTTTGGAAATGGACATCTGAAAAGATAATTACTAATCTCTGTGTTTTCACATATCTGTATAATTTACTCTTTCCACATTTTTGCTTACGTTTGTTTTGGCATGCTTTGAAGCACGTTTCTTGCATTTCATTGATAGCATTGATAATGATAGCGTTTTCCTACAATGCTTAGAAATTACATTTGCTTTAAAACCAAGCAAGCTATGCTTGATATCACTAAAAGCATTTGTTTTCACTGTTTCTTTCCTTGTACATATTACAAATAGGTGTATTGAAATACATATATAATGACACATATTGTTCATGTTACTTTTGATGATAACTAAGGACTTACAACATACAGTATTGTTAAGGAACATTAGGGCTTATTCTTGTCTTATACCATTAGCATCTTAGAGCCAACATGCATTATTTATAATTTTCGTGAGTCCCCACGAGCCTCCCGAATAAAATCTTCTGGAAGAAACACTGTTTGTTTTGTACCTCGAGAGACCTCATTAACCAATTTAATTTACCTCACGATAGCCGAACTTATGAAGACATCTCATGTGATATAAACAACAAGTTAAACAACTGTTTTTATCGCTTTCGTTCAGATGAAACATGCTATATCCCTATACTACGTGAATGTGAAGCATATAGCACACCTATAAGCCCCTGACCAAGATCCAACCAATATTTTCTCAGTGCTCAAACGGTAGTATTTGCGCCTTTTTTGGGGGGAGGGGCGTTGTCTCACTGTGCACCAGCCTCTATAAGTGAATAATTGCTCGTTAAGATAAATCAGTAGAGCACCTCGATAGTGGTCGATGAAGCATTAACTATGTCGTCTCAGGACTATTACTTCTGCGCTTGCCTGTAATCGGATGGTTGAAAAGTATGACTCTCCACAATCTCAATATTCATTATCATGCATAGGTTATAGAGAGTGAACGGGAAGTTCTCCGTCTTGGGTAGTGAGTCTCCCGCAAGTTCCTCAGTTTACGGAGAGGCTCGGAATAACGGGGAAATAGAATATACTGGCCAATAGTAGCCGTCTGCGCTCACGATTGTGTTCGCGAAAGAGCCTCAATGAAATTCACTTGTCCCGGGCCCCAGGTTGCCTTCCGCCACCACTGCTTCTAAATGGTTCTACACTGTTTATCATACCTACACTAAACTTCACACAAATTCTCCTCGACACCGTCAGGAAAGAACTATGTGGTTGAATGCTCCGCTAAGAAGAAAATTTGTCAAATTTGTCAACAAATTTCTGAGCTATTCACTTACGGAATAATTAATCAACGTACCGCAATATCTAATGTGGATAGAGTTCTACAATTTTGCGTGCTATCTCTCCTCATCATGTAGAGTTTCACTAAGAGTGGGTTTTACAAAATTCACCCCGATTGTCAGTGTTGCCAACCTTAAGAAAAAAATTGCAAATGTTTTTCATCGCTTATCAAAATTACACCAAATTTTGCATGAGTAACTGCTGCGGGGTTTAACGTTCTTCCGAGAACACAAGTTCTCAGTGTTTCCAACAAATCAATAATTCAATTACTCGTTGATTAATCAACATAACTTTGTAATTAATACAGATAGTCTCTGAAATATCGTATATGGGGTTTTCCCATCACGCAGAGTTCCGCTAAGAAAGGACTTTATGAAACTTTTCTAGTTCGTTAGTGTTGCTAGCATATTTTTAAAATTACAGTTTTTTGCAAATGTTTCTACAATGTTTCTATGGTGTCAATCCATCACTGATTCACTCGCTCTCAAAATCATTAACAGACCTTAGAAACTGATGTGGATACAAGTTGTAAAGATTTGTATACGGGCCTTTCCATCATTTATCCCTCAGAAAGGATTTGACGAAATTCATCCCAGTTGTCAGAGTTGCCTATTTCTCTGAACGTTCAGTTCCATACTTCTGTAATATTCATCATATCTACACGAAATTTTGCATGAATACCACTCTCCTCTTTTAGAAAACGACTGTGGTGCTATGTATCCCGCAAGTCTTTCAGATGTTGGTATTACCAACCAGTCTTAAATTTAGTTTTGGCACCATATCCTGTACCTCTCAAAAGTATTCAAAATATCCCTACCAAATTTTGGCACGAATATTGCCTGCTACTCTTAGTGTTGCCGACTTATTATATCAATAAAATTTTTGTTTTGGCTTTCCTTACATGCCTAAACTAAATTTGGTACAAATACTCATTAGCACAATACAAAAAATATTATCTGGTTTGATACTCTCTGAGAAACCATTTCTTTTAAAGGTTACAAACTTCATTACCTTTTTCCGTTAAGGCTTCTGGCCGTTATAAAACTTACAGTTTATATGTCAGTTACTTATACAAATCCACATGCGTGCATTAATTTCTACCAAATCTTGCATACGTGTGCTTTAATAGTGGAACAGGTCATAGAGGTATTCTAATTCGCAGGACTTTTCAGTGTTCCTAACCTATTTTAAAATAATTTTATGAATGTATCCGCATTGGTTTGCACCAGATTTGGCGTACGTGTTCATTAGGTACTGGGATAGGTCAAAGAAAGCGCTCCTGGCACCGCATAGGAAACCGTTGTCAGTGCTGCTAATCCCTATTTAAATATGCAACATATCAAGTTGTTTGCATATCGTTGTACTTACCCGGAGAAACTTAGCATGTAAGTACAGTGACAGGTTATGCAGGTTGTCGGTGCACTGGAGATATCAGTGTCATCAACCAGATTTTAAAACGATCCATCTGTTAAGTTGTCAATATATTCACCCTGCACAAACTGGCGGTTATATCAGCTAGTTCCCTAATATAGTTGTAGAACATGATTCGACAGTTACATCCCGCCCACTACAGAATCCGAACCGTCATGTAGGAAAAGCAAACACCTACGTGCGCTTCTTAAGTGTTCGTTTGTTTTCCTGACCATCTATGCTCTTCCATTGGTATCATAACCAACGAAACGACATCCGGATCATAACGGCAGTGATCATAGTGAAACGTAAGTTCCGGTTTCCCCTTTATAATCATGTCCTATCGTGTATAATGAAAAAGAGAACCGAACTTAATTTTCCTAGCCTAAGCTACCCCTTGGTACTAATTTATTAATAATAGATATGAGTATATATAAATATTAGGACAAAAAATATGAATATAAATTGACACCACCAGGATTTGAACCCGGGTCTATTACTTAGCAGGCAGCTTTCTTGTCCACTCATGTACCCTTTTTATTTTAACGATGAATCACACAGTTATATATCATATATCAACAGTAAATCAGCATTACTGATAATATTTGTTTACATTTCAGGAGGATGTATCTATTTCTTGCACTTAAATGTTGGAAAACTACTGCTGTACAGTTCTAGGTCGGTATTAGTTATACAAAGAAATTTTGCTTTATCCATGTTAAGCCTCGATCCGGAACAATCCGAATATAGGTGAATATATTCGTTAGGCTAATTAGTTTTAATGGCTGATGGTGTCAGAGGAGAAAATGGGGATCGTTCAAATATCACTGAACTACTAAGTTGGACCCATAAATACTCACACGTGGTACTTGTTGGTGTATAAGTTCTATTATAGGAGATATCGCTATTACGAATAATACTGGACTCAATCCATCACCTTCAGATAAACCTTTTTCAATATTGAATGCTTTGGGCATTCCTCAATTTACACAGATTTTGGCGTTCCTATTACTATTTAAGATTAGAACCAAGTTTTAAGATTAGATTAGAACCAAAAACTTTAGAATCTGACGTAAATATGCGTAACTACTTCTATCATACGCCCCTGCAAAATCTGTGGATAACATAGCAGTAGTGTTTTGTTTTCCATTATCATGATAGTAAATCCCTTACATTATTAAATGCGTGTGTTATATATATCTCTGCCCTGCATGACCATATTGCTGATAGCTCAAAATTTGTTCTTTATAAGGTTGTAAACGTAGCTTGTACGTAATTTATTATCAGTGTTCAGTAATTTGATTGGACGATATTTACTAACATCTTCCGATTGGATATCCTTGGTTATCAGAATCATTATAGATTGAAGCATACTGTCCTAATTGAAATTACTGTTGGGTTTCGTTAAACAAGTCCGTAAAGAATCTGAGAAAATAAATATAAAAAATATTTTGGATAGATCCGTATCAATACCATCAGGGTTGTTTTTATCTTTTACTCTTTTGGATTGCTTCCAAAACCTCCTCCTGATCAAAAGGTTTCTCTAACATATTTCGTATCTCTGTTGGAATATGATTGATTACTTAAAAAAACTGTTTGGTAACGGTACCTGATTTCCGAATTTCTGATAAAGATTTTTGAAATGGTTATAAAGGGTATAAGTAAACTCCATTTTTTTTATCACCTTCCCTTCAACATTCTTTATTTTAGGAATTACTTTACGTTTCGTATTTTGAATCTATCTGGTAATTTGTTTTATATTCTGTATTTGGTCCTCTATTATCTGATCCATTAATCCCTTAACAGTCCGTCTCCTGTTATCTGATTCGAATGTGAGTAAATATACCTTTTGCTTTTTGTCTATATAATGATAACAAAAATGCTCTAATTTCATGGACTTTTTGAATTCACTTTTTCTCCTACTGCAAGTTAATCATAATATTCCTGAAGCAATCTCGAATAACATTGAATCTGTTTGTCGCTCACCTACTAATGCTCTTTCTAGTTTAGGTTCCCATATGGTATGACAAGGAATCGAACTGACAACCTCACGCACCAGAGGTCGGTGATCTACCAACTAAGGCACTGCGGCCCTGCAGTACATAAGAGTAGGTTATTGTGTGGAAAGTGGTATCACACGTCATTTGTCAAGCTATTTTGAGTTTGTTTCGCGTAAGTGTGCAGAAAATACGCTGGTGAAGCCACAAATATAATTCATATTCTTTATGAAACTTTACATTTAAAAGCTCGTCACCAGATAGCACTGCCTACAATAATTTAGTATTGCAATACTTCAATATTTCCTTAAAACAGATTAGCTTTTTACCTTTGTATAATATGTTACACATTTCCTCTTGTAAAATCATACATTTTGCTTTCGTCACTGGATGCGAAGCAGTAATAAAACCTTACGTTGTGTTAATTTCTCCACTACCGTTTAGAGCAAGTCGTTCTAATAGTTATGATATTCTTATCACTAGTCAAGATACATCCAGTTTTATTTAGAATTTTGAAGGACATTTTATAGGGAATATAAGACTGGAGCCTCTAATTTAGAATATTATAAGCCTGAGCCCTCCATTTAAAGTATTGTAAGTTTAGGTTCCCTATTTAAATTATTATAAATATGAGTTTCCCATTTAGAGTATGATAAGCCTGCACCTCAATTTAGAGTATTGTAAGCCTGGGTTCATGATTGAAAGAATTAGTATGGCCGGAAATAAAGTAAACCGAAATATTAAAAATAAATCCTAATGTATGGAATTTGTACTGAATTTTACTGTATAATGTTACATAAAGAAACGGCCAAGGAGTACAATACAACGTCTGATCAGAAACAGAAAAAGCAGCACAGAAAATATTTAATACATATGCTCAAAATGTGCTCCAATACCAAAACAAAATTCATAGCGACGCTGCAAGCTGTCAAACATTACTGCAATTGTGTCCCGTAAAATTGAATGTAACACGCGAGTGATATTCTATTTGATATTAAATTTGAGTTCAGCATTTTGAGGCACTGGACCACGGTAGACACGCTTCTTCGGCATACCCCACAATAAATATCAGACGTCATGTGATCAGGTGAGTGGGCAGGACACATAGTATGTTTACATCAAAATTGTGTGATCTTGAAAGTGATGCTGCTGAACTGTAAAGATTAAATAGCAGTGTGTGCAGTACCCCCGCCATAAAGAATTAGTAAAAAAAATATACATTTTTAAAAGTTTTACTTGTGAACTTATTTCATTTAAAAAAGAATATTCTTTATGTTTCTAATACAAAGTAATTTGCTGATCTTTCTAAACTATCTTGAGGCGTAGATTTACAAATATGGCCTCGCACAGAGAGCACTGCGTGCCTCAAAGAAAATTCTTATTGGGATATTTATACGTTAGGATCAATTTTTGCTCTGCAGATTTTTGTTTGGAGTTGGTTCTTGTTACAGGGATCTTCAGATTCTCTTCAGAATTAGACTAACGACGTATCACAGAGTGCAGTGTTTCACTCAGAGAAACCTCTTCGTGGGGTATTTGTACATTGAGATCAATGTTTACTTTGCGGTTTTGTTTGGAGTTAGTTCTTGTTTGGAGTTAGTTCTTGTTTGGAACTGTTACAGGGACCTTCAGATTCATTCTAACGACCTATCAATAGAGCGCAGTATTCCACTCAGAGAAAGTTCATGCATTGGAATTAATTTTTGCTCTCCAGATTCTTCTTTGGAATTGGATTTTGTGTGGGATTTTTACAGAGAGCATAATATATGACTGTTTTCCTGATTTAGATAAAAATGTTGCATAACTTCACAAATCTTTCTTGTAAAATTATTTACTCTTTTTTTAAAAAGAATAACCTCAATATTTCTAATACAAAGTATAAGATCTGACCTTTTGAAATTCCCAATGATTTATGCGGACTGACGGAAACCTCTTCTAGGGTATTTATTCATTGGGATCAATTTCTGTGGGTTATTAAGACAAGTTTCCACCTATTATTAATATTGCTTGAGAACGTAATGGTGATACTTTCTTTCCCCTGGAGATTAATATTCCCCATTGTTCTGAAACTTTATAGGCGAGGGCGGGGTAACACCGCCACCCCATACATGTCGATATTTCTGAAAGAGAAAGGTGCTCGAGTAGTGTTGCCACCTAGCAAATAGTTGAGAAACTATGACGGGGTTGAATTAACGTCAGTTCTGAGGAAGCCTGTGGCGTGAGTGAGACAAACGTGTTTTCAGCATCTACATTTAAATGTGTGCAAAACGGAAAATTTTTATACCATACTCTACAAGTTAATAATATACTATGTATGCGTTATTTGAAAGCCCAGATATCAAGCTAGGTCGTATCTATATACGGTAATATTCGCTCTTCTTGTTTACTAGAAATTCATGTTTATCTGACTATAGCCCAACCGGGGTAATAACACCCACAATAAAATGGGGGATTCCACTAGCGTGCTGGTATTGTCAATGTTATATTTAGACAACATTTCATCAAAGACACTTCTTCTTGACATTGCAAATGGTCAAATCTAGAAAGAGAATAACAGGCAAAGCTAAATGAACACGAGAGAACCTACGGCAAGCCATTAGAATTGTATTAAATAGCAGTTCAGTTTCTCTATGTCTAGAATATCACAAGTAAAATATCATCAAAAAAAAATTAGTTTGAGATACTTTAAATCTATTCGTAAAGAACGTTTGGTATTTATTAAGTGTGAATGCCCGTTTCATGAATGTACATAATTAAACCTAAATTGGCCCTTTTGATACAGTACAACAACTTTAGTATTTGCATATATCTTCCATTTTGTCCTAAACAGCAAACATTTTGTTCATTCTACTCGTGTTCTGTCGTAGAAAGTTTGTATTTTCATTTTATTTAACTTTTAATGTTAACAAATTTGTACTGAAAGCATATGTATTGATCATTATTATTTATTTTTCGTTTATCATATGCAATAATTGTTTTGCAACCTTCAACTTGCGTTATTTACGTACAATTTCTTGCGTAGAGCCGATATCTTTATATGGCGCCATTACCCCAGAAATCGGGGAAATTTCGCCAGTGTGAGTATATTTACAAAATTTCCTATTAGTGCAATAATGTTAACATTTCTGAACTTGACTCATGTGTTATGGTTAATGCAGTGTCTGACCTATCATTGGTAAGAATTAATTACCAATTTATGACATTTTGTGAATAATTATGTATGACCATTTGTATAGCCTGGGGAAAGCAAACTCACTTAGGCAGAGTGGCGCCACCCCGGTACACGAACAGAGCCAAATATTATTTTCTTGTAAATATAATTATTTTATCTTCAAATTTGATGTTATCTTTCAGAAACGAAAGAGTATTAAAACAATATTACACGCTGCACATAAGTAACTCTTTTTGTTTTCAACTGGAAATAAGGTAGCTAGTTTGCTATCTTAGAGACGCTTAATTATTTTGGTGGAGTAGAGCTATTCGAGAACCACATAGGCCTACTATCTGGATCGGATAACATATACGATGTATATTTATTTGATGAATATCACAGAATATTATATTCATGTTCTGGTCAATCGTCCACATTGAATTTCGCATGTAGGAGAGCGAGGGCGAAGTAATATAAGTTAAAAATTTAGGATGTTCTTTTTTAAATATGGTAAACCATGTACACAAGTTGTATACCTTAAATTGAACTTTGTAGGCAGACAAGTTGACTCCAAGAAGCTAAATAATTAACAATTTAAATTGTAAAAGTATATACTTTTAACACGGCGTGCTTCAGTATACTAGCGCACGTTGCTTACCACAATCCTGGTTTCCAGAGAATTGAACCACTATCCAACATCTCACATTTTTCATTAGGTAATTATTAGGTTACTCATGCTTATTCAGTTACCCACACAGCTCACACTTGTATTTTTTTTTCAGAATTTTAAATCAAAATCACTGCACTCCTCATGACACCAGATTAGACGTGAATAACACTGAACCAGATTCTCGCTACAAGGATGTAAGTATATTTCGCTGCAAAAATGCAGTAATATTCCTCATTGTCGTCACTAGATTTTACCTTACGTCTATCACTCTTACAAAGTATATTCTCAGTTAATTGATCCCGGTACCGAGTCTTTTCCGTTTTCTTTTCCAACAGAAAGGTGGCACCATTATCTTTAATGCTTCTTAAAACCTCTACACACATGCACAAACCCCTCTCCCAGCCTAATGAAGGTTTGACCTCTATATAAATTCTCACGTTATCTACTTCCTGAAATACAGAACTAAGTGTCGATAACTTCTACTGGGATAAATTTAAACGAGCCAGAAGTCTGGCGTTCAATATTACTTTACTTGGGAGGTCAATGGAATGTTTCACTTTACGCGTGAACAAACGAAAACAATGTATTGGTAATATTAGAAATTATCAGGTCAATGCCACCTAATTTCAGCAAAAATGTATATTAACAATTGTACTTGTATATTAACAATCAAATTGAAATGGTGTACGCGCTATAATACAACAAATTTCTTACTTTTACGTACAACAGATGTATGAAACGTTTTGTGTGAATTTTCTGGACAGCAACAACACGTTCGCGCGCTTCACTTTCTCTCACAAAAGTGCGTCACATGATGAAACAAAGGAGCACTGCAATCCATTTGCCAGTATTACTTGTCGTTCGCAAATAGAGTGTTCGGAATTACCCGCCATTCGAAATTACCCCTCGATCCGCTATGCCTACAATACAAAAATTTTACCATGCAAATAACACAACCCGAAATAGTTTACGGAAACTTAGACACAATTTGTCCCTATACAACGATAATTCCCTTCATCCAAAACAAATCACGCCACTTGAACAGTGATTTAGTCATTAAGCTTAATTAAAGGCATTAAAATAACTAAAATCAAATTGAGCTAAATTTTAAGTCGTGTAAAATAACAGTGTAATAAGTTTCATTCGTGCAAGCTAATAGTGGCGAAGGGGGAGGTAAAATACCAGTACAGGGGAAATAGATAAAACCTTCACTTCAAACCACATTTAAAAAATTCTGGTAAAAACATAATTCTATTTGTTAGAATGTAATTCTCTTTCTGAGAAAATAACATTTCTAAAAAAAATATGTATAGAACAATAAAATGAACGATAAAAAGGAAACAGCAGAATATTTACCAAGCAGCCAATCCGTATGTTCTTCTTTCTTGAAATTGTTGCCTAAGATTCATGAAGCCTCTGAAGTTATTGTTCAGTAACAATGAGCACTTTCTATTGAATACTCTGAAAATAATTAACAAAAATTCCGCATGTTGATTCAGTTAAATATTTAGAAATTTACATTCATAAAAAAGCTCAATTTGAAATAATATTTGAAAAGAATAGAAAATAAAGGAAATAAAATATTGAGAGCTACTCCAAAGTTTGGCAGTCACCAACACATAATGTTCCATTTTATTAAGAACTTTTTCTTTCCACCTATTAAATACGGACTTAAGAGCATGCTAAAAATGTCCAAAACATTTAACTATAAAGATTGAAGTCCTATTGGGAAGGCACTAAGAATAGCACTAGGAGTAACAGTTATCCTATTGTTGTAATATATGCTTAAAATTCCTACACAACTTGGAAATGTATAGGATGTTACAAGGAGCCAAACTAGTACTTACGATCAAACATAATTTCTTTAACAAAGTCTTTAAAAATTATTTATGTAATAAAAGCAACAGATCAAGATGTTGAAATACAATTTAGGAACACTTAGATAAACTACTGTCAGATGGAATAAACCAATTATTTCAACCTCATAGGAATATCTTATTTAAAATAAGTTGCACCTTCGCATACCTTGTAAAATATGTTTATTCTTAGAAATGTCAAGCTAGTTTTCTAGCACAAAGTGTTAAGGTGAGTCAATTGGAATCACCGTGATTTTCAAGGGAATATATCGAACGGTAGAGCAATCTCATCCTATATTGGCTGGTTTGTTGTTATATATTGGCCAAGATCATATTTCCCCTCGAGAGGAACTAACTATTCGTCAACTTTCAGGTCGTCGCCAGGCTCATATTGCTTTTTTAATCGATGTCAAATCTGAAATTTGAGAGTCGTTATTTATTATCCCAATATGCATCAACACACAGATGGTTAGCATTTAGATGCGAACTGAATGTCGCAATCCTAAGAAACCGCTTATTTATGCTTCATCAGTCGGCTTATACACTTGTTTCAGGATACAATATTTGAATTCACGTTCTCCTTTCTCATCTGTATACTTCACTATAGACTTAAACGCATCGTTAGCTATGAATAGAGATGAAACATCCAATATATCAACCTATCCTTAGGGAAAAATAACTTTATTTAACTCAATATTATGAGTACTCTTCTGATGACAAAGGAGCGATCATTTCCTTTCAGTTTCACTAGTTTCGTAGTGCACTTGTTTCTCACCTACATTTAGGTTATCCAATTCACTTTGAGAATCATTCAGTGTGTCTGCGTGGCTTCTGAAGCTACAATTTCATAATCGTTTCCACTGTCTTCCAATTCGCTACACACAAGATCTTCACTACTGCCTAAAACCATTAATATAGTCTGCGCAGTATGCAAAATACATTAGCAGTCAGACATCTGCACCTAGACTCAAACACCTCTAATTAAAAGTAGGATGATGG
>JAGDQP010047066.1:0-15131 GCA_022664845.1 Lepisma saccharinum
CTAAAATCAAACAGTGTGTATTGAACCGAAAGTATCACAAGAGTATTATACATTAGATAATGTTCTGAATTATGTATGCTCTTCTCAGAGGACCTAAAGTGCTAGATCTAGAGAAAGTTTGTATAATCAATTGTTTGGTTTAATCATAGCCATACTTTAATTGGAATAATCATTGTCTTAATAAATAAGTTCTATTATTATAACAGAAATACTGTTTGATTCTTGTCATTCACTTGGCTCCATAAATCTATTCCAGCATAGCAACAAAAATAATGTTTGATTTTTATACAGTTATTTGAATAAACGTGTTACAACGATGCGTTGATATTCGGTATTCACTTAGCTTAACAAATATGTTCTATCACTGTAACAAAAGTAGTATTAATTTCTCTATTCACTAAAATTGATAAATCTTCAGGGGGTATATACCGCCAAAGAAAACAAAGTGCAAATACTCGTATATGGGCTATTTCTGGACCACAACGAGACTTTTGATTCGGTAGACCCTTAAATTATTCTTTACAAATTATACTTGTATGGTATATAAGCTAATTTCTGGTTTAAATCGTATCGTCAAAATATTAAACAATTTGTTGAAATTGTGAATTACTTAAAACACTAAGCAAAATCATGTTTATGTTCCGAAGAATCTGCAAAATCGTTACTCCGCAGACATTATGAAGCTGTGCTATGGGTGAGTGTATTCACATATTAATATGGAATTGTATTCTGGGGATCCTCTTCTGAAGCACATGAAGTAATTTTAGCTCAGAAGAATATATTAAGAATAATGCATGATGTCTGTATCTCAAACAACATCGTGTAAAACAATATTTGAACAGATGAATTTTATCTTGTGTCTATATACTACAATCGGTTATTTAGAAAAATGAAAGCAAAGGGTCTTTTACCAGAAACTCTGAAATTCATTTTTATGAAGATCAGCTAGTAAATGTCATATTAATAGTGCAAGACTAACATTAATTTAAAAAAAAACGAAAATGTTACAGGACTTTAATTATATAACAACATGCCAGAAAACCTCAAAATTTATCACTGATTTTTGTTTTTAATTAGACGTAGAAAAGTTGTTACAGTCATATTTTCTATTATGTCAGTGAGTACGAAAATGTGAACCTATTTTATTGTGGCAATCTCTTTAAATGTATTTCCGGCATTATATATTGTCTCTAGTAATTTACATAATCTTGCCTTAGGTTTTTGTACACGACAATTTCTAGATTATTTATTGTATATAATCTATTATTGTATGTATTTTCTGCTACAATGTACCTGTCTGAGGTAATAAATTCATCTTTAAAATATTGGTTTACACGATCTTGTATTTTATATATTCTCTAGTTTGTATCTCAAGTTCATATACTACATAATAACATGTTTTATATTATCCTGTATATATATATATATAAGACTTTGACTAACCAAATGTAGAATAAGTGTCCTTAAACGGATGATTAATAAACAGAAAGGGAAGAATTTGAATTTTATTATCCATTTGACTTAATAAATCTTTTCTAACATGAAAGCAAAGATATTGTTTGACTTTTGTTCTTCACTTAAGAAGTCAACTTCAGGCGAGTCCTCAACGATATAAAATTTAGAGTTTGCAAACTAATAAAACAAAAGCAATGTTGTTAGACCACAT
Source organism: Lepisma saccharinum (assembly GCA_022664845.1). Taxonomy (NCBI): domain Eukaryota; kingdom Metazoa; phylum Arthropoda; class Insecta; order Zygentoma; family Lepismatidae; genus Lepisma; species Lepisma saccharinum. Next base: position 1,667 of record JAGDQP010047066.1, read on the forward strand.
ATTTCAATTTATTAATTTCATTATTTTTTTTAAATTTCGTATAACAGTGTATTTAGTTTGTAAGACATTTGATTGATTCTAAGATTTGTCTCGACGTCTATAATGTAATGAATCATGATCAAACGCTAAAATTATCTCTAGCTCCAAGGTAACAATTAATATGTCAAAACAGAGCAACATGACTGTGAGAGCATTTCTATTCCCGTGCATAAATGCTTACGAAAAGAACTCTTTCCATGAAACCTCGATTTAAAATTGATTCACAAGAACTGTGAATTGTCATATGTGTACCTCTAATTTCTCTAGAACCACGCGACAACCTGGAAACTTATTAGTGATGAGAACTGTAGCAGAAGAACCTTTCGAAGAAATGATTTAAGAATTGTAAACAGCTTCACCTTGAACAGTGTACTTTTCCTACATGGAAATTATCAGTGCTTCCTTCAATTAGAAAATAGACTAATATAAATATTACCAAAAACGTCTTTCTTGACGCACTCGCAGACAGACGCTCGTAGACACTACAGCTTCAGCCTAAGTTCTACGTTAACTTCCACCGAACAGCAATCTACAAAATTACTCTTCGTTTTTGACTTTGAAGAATTACAGAACTTTATATCTTGGGTTTAAACACAATTAAACCACTAATACAGTGAACGTGAACTTAGAACACGAAGTGCATCTAATTCGACATATCACCAGCTCAAAACATCTTAAATTCAAAAGGTACGTTGCTCTCTCTAAATTAACTAAAATAGTATATGTATTTGATTCAGAATAATTTGGTATTTGGAGCTCTACTTAAACCCATTTGTATTATTGATATTTTATATTTAATATGCTTAACTTTGCATCTAAATTCATATTTGTATCATGATTCAGAACTTTGACGCCTACGAGGTGTACTGGCATCGCTTCTTTAAAGATCCATGTTTAATGTATATAATCTTGTATTCTTCAATTTAGCTAGCGATGACCTTCAATAAATGCTAATGTTAAATGTTTACTTGTGTTTGCTCATCCTTAATCGAGTCCGTTAAGAAGGTGTTCATCGCCTGACTTCTAGGTACCATGCCGACAGCTAGGACACTTCCCGGTGATGTCCAGCGCAATTGTTAATGTTTAAACCTCTCGCATACGCCCTCAGCTCGGTCAATAAATGGTCCCCCGAGGTGGTCCGTTATCAGCAATGTATTTTTTGCTTCGTCGGGATTTGGTTAATCCATAAATTCTGTTAATATAGCCTCGAGCGTATTGGTAAATTATAAATTACTTCACCAACAATTTGATTTTCTAGCATACGTTTCTAACACTAATATTCCTAAACATTCCCATTGCATCAATTCCTAGTTGATATATTGGTGAGATATTTTATTTATTTTCTAAATTTATTTCTGAACGTATTACGGGTTCAACGCAATGCAGGCTAGAATATATGTATTGAAGATATCTTTCAAGCCAATGTTAACTCTTTTTGAAGTAATGGTGCTATTTTTAATATTGTATTCATCATCGAAGAAACTTCAATAATGCTTCAATTTGATGATATGACTCACTTAATCAGCACTTTACTTATCGAATATTGTTTTGAACAGAATTACAAGTAATTGAAAGCACTGAAAAATCCGCCAGAGTCCTTGAAATATATATACTTATGCAGAGTTCCGTAATAAGTCTTTCCTTTCAAGTAAAAGGATAACGTACTTCAAAGTACGGACATCTATAAATTTTAGCCTACTCCATCACGTATTTAAAGTATATCTGAAAAAAAGATTACATTATTATCTTTATATTAGTTCATGGATATCAAGTTATATTTAAGAAGAAAATATTTTTTTTACAGTAGCGAGTCGAAGGCTAAGCAAAAATAATGTAACTAATGTATTCCATTAGGGCTAATGAATTTGGCTGAACGTTTTGCACCTCTGGTATTTTTGCTATTTCACAGCTTTATCTACGTGTATAATTTCGTTGTCGGAACTGCAATACCCTCATGTGGCTAACAATGAATTTTTAGGAAGGACAATAAAAATCTGTTTCTGAATTAAAGTCTGCAATACAATTTAGGTACTGAAAAGCTGCTATATAAAAATATGTAGAAGTTGTTTCCACTTGCTTCGCTGCGCCCCTTTATCGTAACCAGACTTTCCGGAAGTTGGCCTCCATGGTGCAGATCTTCCCCCATAACACCGGTAGGCTTCGACCATGTAACCTACTCGTGAAGAGAAACCTTCATACAAAGTTTCGTTTCTCTAGCTTCAGTGGTGAGAAAATGGGCTTTGAGCGGCCATTTTGGATTAAAGATGGAGACGTTTTTAACATTAGCTTATATTGTCGTGACCTCATGGTGATGGTGCAACTTTATATCATATTTAATTTCTCCAACTGGAACGTTTTTTAGGCTGCCAATTTGAATCCAAATTAGCGATGTTTTCAAAATGTGATATTTTCCTAAACTACTCTTGATAATACACATTTATGCCAAATTTCATATATCTAGCTCAAACGGTGTGAAAAATGAATTATGAGCTCCTCCATTTTGCTTCCAAGATTGTGTGTTTGGAGACGCTTTGTAATATTTTCGTAACCTACTACTGATAATGTACCGTCATACTATATTTCGCTTTTCTAGCTCCAGCCGTTTAGGCTGCGTATTATATGAAATATCGTTTTGACGGCCATTTTGCATCCAACATGGCAACTTTTTCAACAATTTGTAATATGTTGTTCCTAACGTACTAGCGGTGATGTACCTTCATACTAAATTTAGTTTTTTTCTAGCTTCGACCGTTTATTCTGTGTATTCTTCGAAATTTTACGTTTGGCGTCCATATAGAATACAAGATGGCGAGTTTTTCAAAATGTAGGACTTTTTCCTTTACCTACCTATCATTCTCCACCTTAATTCTAAATTTCGTGTTTCTAGCTTATTCCGAAAACCCTAAACAATATGATGAGTGAGTCAGTTAGCATAAAATACACAATTTGAGGTACCATAATTCGAATATGCTTCAAGCTAGGAATATGAAATTTTGCACACCTGCACATATCTGCCATATCTCCTTAAATCCAAAGCTCATATTCCTATCTTTAACATAATTATTTTCTTACGGGGCCACGAAATTGGCGATTTCGTCGAGAATTCTTGTTCCTGTATAACATGCATCTGGCAGTCCTGACGTTTTGTGACGCGAAGAACTTTGCTGCATTCACTGGCGTGCATGTTGATAGCTTTTCCTCTATGATTATTACTTCACCGTAAGCCTGGTGTAGAGACTTTTGTTGACGTCACGATAGCAGACAACAACTTACCGTAACGAAACGAAATTATATTCTCATTAAAACAATTATAATATTTTTTTTTTTACATTTTATATTTGTAATCACAATTCGCTTACTTCGAAGTGTATACTTATACATTATTTTAATTAATTATGCATTGTGTTATATTATACAACATAAGCCAACAAACGTCAATTGGATAACTTTTCAAAACTTCGAGAAAATTTTCAAAAAATTATTCTGAATTGTATTAAAGCATTCACCTGTGGCAGAACGGAAATCGGGTCACTTTTGGTGACACTACCTGACCTAAACATAGATGACCCGATCTAAAATTTGACGCGAATAACCCGACCTGGGAAATATAACGAAACGTATTTTTCGTGTTGAGCAAATAATATTGACGGGCCTGTGGGCCGCGGTGTCTCCATTGGTAGAGCGCTCACATCAGGCGCTAGGGGTAATAGGGTCAATCCCTGCTTTGTCAGGTCATGAGACAGAGTTAGAGTTACGCGTTGGACTCCCGACTGGTAATCAAGTTTCTGAAATTTGAAGAAACAAAACAAATGCTTAATGGAAACGAGATGAGATAAAAGTTCATGGTTACGTCATGGTCCATAAATTCAAAGTGTGTGTTTCTTTTTAGAAACCATGATAAGGAACGTCACAGCCTTATTAATAATTCTGAATTAGAAAGGAAAGAAATAAGACACGTTTTAATTCAGTGGACGTAACGTGCAGAATGTTCCAAACATATTTACAATTTATCGTCCTCATGCAATTTGTACGGTTCGATTATGGAATATAAAAATATTGAAAATTGTCAATTCATGATGCAAAAAAAAAAAAAAAAAAAAAAACTTTAAACGAGATTGGGGAAGTGTGTGCGTTTGAAGTTAAAATTTCAAGTGAAGAGATTTGGGGTAAGTAATTTTGAGTGGATATTTGTTTGATACCAAATAATAATAATATTTCTGAATAACTTTGACATTTTGAAAGACGTTATTATGTGTCGTTAGTTGAAAACAGGAATCATTAATTTCATCCTTTATAATTTTGGAGGGGCTGTTATTATTGCGTCGTATAGCTGTGATTTACAGTGTAAACATGAGCAGTTTAGTGTTAAACTTGTAGAAGTATCCGGAATGCGAAATTGGATAGAAATACGATGTATTCACATGGTTGTCCTTCAAATTACAATGCTGAGAAAGCGGTTACGTCTAAGTCCGGAACAAGTCTGGGCTATATTTCTTGCTAGTTCGCCTAGTTACCCTATATCCCTTTATCGTAGGTTTTTGCTATAATGTACAGTCCCACTTGACCGGTACAAACGTTCTTAAACTTCCTAAATTGAGACGGAAAGGGTCAGAAGTCTACTCTGTTTCAGGCGGTTTAAATTTAATATTTGCAATAATTATTGTTACGCCCCTAAGAGCAGTAATATATTACTGGACAACATGTAGCCCTAAAAACAGGGACACCAAAAGTTGTGGCATTTAACCCACGAAATAGCATTAAAACAAGGCGTAATCTTTCGATAGATATGCAGGTAAAGAAATAAATTTGTATCTGAAGTTGTACATAATTACTAAGAATGTAATTAATGACTTTTACACGAAAATGAACAAAATGTATTTGGATTGACTCTGCGTAATTATAATCAAAATTGAATACAAGCGTGTGAAATGTTTCGGCAATAGATCATGCAATTTGAAAATATTTCATGTGGGCGTCTCTGCTACGAAAACTCAACTATTGATGGAACACAATTATTCAAAAGAAATGATAAAGGTCTTGCCCTTGAGATGGCAAATGATTCTGAAAAATAATAAATTTGCTGATTATATTGAATCTAAACAATAGGTCTTTTTTGGCACAAAATTAAAGGAAATAAGAAAACATGTTCTTAAATCATGTGGTATTTCTAACATTATTGAAAACTTTAGACGTTATTTGTCAAAGAATATACAAATCTATTAGGTTTCTAAATTAACTTTTAGAAAGAGGTTCCTGCACCTTTAACGCCTTTTAGCTTGTCACCAGGAAATTTTCTCTTGAAAGGGTTGACAGTAAACCTTCAACCCATAATTATAAAAATTAAATGTTAATATATTAAGATGAGAAAAATAATGTTGCGGAAAAGAAATAGCATTCATCGTTATAAACAGATTCTTTTCCTTCGGATTAAAGAGATTTTTTATATAAAAGTTTTGTCAAAATAATTTCTGAAATTGTTTTGAGAAGGTTAGGTTTAATGTTCGTTCATTAACTTTAATTCAATTTAGTTAATTTTAATTAATAATGGTTTATATAATGCAAGAGAAAAAACAGAAATGAAATTAAAAATGTTATTAAATTAAAGTTTTGAATACTTTAAAACACAAACATATATTTTCTTTAGAATTCATTCCACAATAATATATGAATGCCGATTTGTTTCCTTGGTAACCACTAACAATATACCTGGCCATTGTTTTATTGCTCAGTGTCGTAATAACAATTATATTGTTATAAGTTTATAAATTTCTATGTTGTGCAGACTCTTCGGTCTTCGATTTTTAATGAAGCCAAAATTAGCTGATTAAGTTTGTTCATCTCCTGAGATAGTCCAGACTTCTTTATATCGAATCAATATATCGGGACAATATGGAAAAAATGCCATAGTAAAATGGAACTCGATGCGAAATAGAGAATCATAGCGAATCGTTATTATGGTTTGATCTGATTCATAAAATATTAGCTCTTGCGGAGTTTAATGTAGAGTATATTCTAATCATACTTCGATCCGCGTGCTACAGGAATGGACATGTTCAATGTATAACCCAGAATTTTAGTTATGTTTCATTCAAACATATTCAAGTCCTTCAGATTGTGCTCTGTTAAGATCTCTTTTTAAAAACTGAGTTACCGTGAATGTCTTTTCTCCTTTCTTGTCTACATCAACTAGATATTAATTAGTCTATAAAAAATTTTATCACATAAAGTTTTATGAAATATATACAGAATTTGGAATTGAATATTATTTATTTTTAATTTGGATATATTGTAGTTTTACATACAATATGGTATTGTTAACTGTAAGCTGTAAATTTACACCAGTAATGTACATGTAATGGACACTACACACGAACATTTCTGCAACAACTACTCAATTTCAGTTGCAATTGATGCAAGCATATCGAACCTGATATATACATTTTCCACATAACATTTTCAAGCAGGTAGAGCATCTGTTGGTCGTAAGGTTTCCGTTGCTTTTGTTGACTTGGCATTTCATCAGCTTCCCAGAATCTTCTGGTACCGGATTCGCTCCGACAGCTGCTTCATTCTTGGAGATGAGTTGGTCTTCATGCTTCCTCGTCTCCGCATAGGCTTGTCCACATTCTTCGTCCAAAGACTGAATGAAGTTCCTTCGGGATAACTTATTTCCTAATAGACAATCTAGGTATTGATTCCTGACAAGTCAAGAACGTTGTAGAAGGTGTGAACAGGCCAATGTCGAGACCCGGCCTTCACTGAACACTTTCTGGCTTTCTGGTAATAACATCAACACCGTACAGTACAGTGTTGTAGAATGTAAGGCTTTCTGGAGTTTTCTTATTATTGCTGCTAATTTGGACGCCATTAGTATGAAGCGAGTATAGAAACAGAACGTTCTTTCTTTCCTTGCACTGGTAAACTCTCCTTCGTGACCATAACTTTTGGACTCTTAGCGAGGCCGTCGAGAGGTTTTAATAACTTCAAGTACTTCTCGTCTCACCTTGTTCAACGAACCGACTACGCTCGTTTTCTTCTCACTGAGTTTTTTTTTTCAAGTTCAACTGAGGTGAAAGAGTTATCGCAGGTTACGTTACGTCCTGTATTGGACATATGCTCTACTAGTTTCATAACAACATAATCTGAAGCCGTTAGTTTTGTGGTCTCTGTTCACCCTTGCCCAAGTATTGAGATGCGTTTACCATATATTTTGATTCCAAATCCACATGCATCAAAACTTTCTGGCCATATTTTTCTGGTTTCGATGACATGAACTGGGTGAAAGCACATCTAGCTTTGCTGTGAAATAATAGTTCATCGATTGAAATATATTGTCCTGGTTTGGGACACGCAACGCAATTATCTATCAATCTGTTCAACACCCAAGATAAAAGACCATAGCGATCACTTTTGAGACGGTTAGACCGAGTCTCTTTTAAGTCGAACCTAAGGAACCGCATTATGTCACAGAACCGATTTCTCGACATTGTGTACTTTGCAAAATGTAAGCCTATCTTTTCTTCCCAAAGAGAATTCACGTTGAAACCTTTGCATCCACTTACTCCACGAGCATAAAGGATGGAAATAAATGTAAGGAGTTCATCTCTTGTCATGGATTAATCATCAGTTTTCAAGACTCGATTAGCCTCAGCTGCAGTGCAATTGTGAATGTGATCCAAAATAAGTTTCTTCAGAAAGTGAAACCAAGCACTTTCCGCACTGCCGTCCACAATGTTCCTCTTAGAGTAATTCGTCAGTCCATATACTTCGCTGAGCACGTTTGGAGCTGATCGCCTTCCAGGATTATTGGATCCTATTGTCATCGGTTTCCACTGGGTACCGTCACCACCGATAGCGTATCAGGTAGACTGTTGTCTGTAAGAGGACGTTTCGGTGTCCTGCCGAAACCTGGCACAGCCCCTGTTTACTTTTACTACACACATTGGTTATTGGAACAGTAACTAACTGATTGGCATGACTCACATCACTATAACCATTTCCACTTGAATGAGAATTTTCATCACTCGGAACGTAATCATCACTGCATCGATTTGGGAATTCCAACTCACCCTCGTCTGAATCGTCTATATGTTCAGGTAGTTCACCACTATTCGATTCTTCAGAGGAAACATCGTTCATAATCGCAAGTATTTAGTCTGGAGAAAGTGTCTTTCGATCCGACATTGTCTTGGAACAAAGCTTTTTCAATAAAAATTGTCCAGAGAAAAACAAGATTCTTGTCCCGTTGACGCAACAATGAGACTAAAGCACTTATAGAGAACGTGGTAGAACAAAGGTCTATAATAACTAACGCAGACACACCTCGAACAGTTGTTGTAGTATAAACTCCATCACAACACCAAACTTGATACCAGAATACACAAAACAGAAAGTCAACTTCCCTTAATTTAAGTTCAGGTGTCAATTAAGTACAGTTGTACATAATTAAACAAATTCAGCAATTGTTCTCATTAATTAAATATTTTACCTGTGTTGTTAAGACAAGTGTCAAAATGACACTTTGTTGGCATTCTAGTGTTAAACGAAAAAAAAAGTAGCTACTGGGCACGATTCCAAAAATATAGTTTCCTACATATTTTAGAAATAGGTTCTATTGTTATACCCACCATCTCTATATAGACTGACCCCATTATTTTCACATTTGACTGTATTTTTTTAATATTATATTTAATAACCATTAAGATAATAGATAGCTTCCTCCAGGTTTCTAACTCTTTTTAATATTTGTGAGATTATTGAATTTTTTTTTGTTGTTGAAATATTTAAATTTGGATATAAGTGTTTTAAGGAAACAATGCTCAAAACTTCCTCGGTTCCTCCGTCTCTTTAGGCGATATGAAATTCAGACGTCTTTCAGTCTCATGATATTGTCTTTCTCGGAAAACGACTTTTTATATATAAATTAGCATAACTACTTTCCGTGATGTAAAAAATATATTTTTAATTTTTAGGTCACATGGTTATTCAGAATTGTGTGTCCCCTGAAGGAGGCATTGGGTCTCCAACGTATACTTGCATAATTAACTCAGTTCTAAATTTTATATTACTTTATCACAGAAAACTAATGCTGTTTATTTCAATAACTTTTAATAGCTGCTAGCGAATAGAGTTGAGTTTAGTTTCAGTTGGATTAATACATTTATATTATATTCAGTGTATTTTACAGTACACAATATTAGTCTCAGATTACTTTTAGTTACAATTTTTTAGTATTGGTGTTACATATTTAGACAATATTGATTGTTTTTGAGGTGATGATAATGTTAAAAACAGTTTCTCGATTTTTGCAGGGAAGAAGATGCTTTAAACGTTAAAAATCAAATTCTGGTAATGTTGACAAACATCCTGGTAAGCAACATCTCTTCTTATTAACCTGTGAAGGTAATTCTGGAAGATGGAGGACATTTTTCCTCCGTAGTTTAAGAGGATGACAAGAGACCCGAATGTTCTTTCATTTCCGCGTGGGTAGAGGGTTGTGGAGTGTAGGTAAAGATGCCAGTAATATAGCTAACGTGGGAAGTGGATGAAACGGAGTTTAGCTCTATGAAATTTGTTGCATTTAATTTTATTAATACACGAAGGTATCTTTGGAAGCCAGCTGGAGTCATTTAGGAGACATTTCCAAAATAATTTGAATGTTATATAATGTTCAACTTTTGCTGCTCATTGCGATCGAATTCTTTCAAACATAGCACAGAACTCTCACGATAAGCGACATAAGCTGGGCTTTTCTAACTTTCCCAATATTTTTAGAGGACTGCCTGAGTGCCCTGCTGTGTTCCATAGACTCCAGTGTGAATCCATAAAAAGGCATACAATTAGTAAGACATGTTTAAATCAAGATTGAAGTGTCTAGGTTCAATTTTCTAGTATCGAATTAAAGGTTCTGTGAAAATGTGTGTGATTCGTTATCAATCATATTTTAAAGAAAGATGCTGAAGTATTGAATTTTGTTATTACGTGCTCAGTGATTTTTATATTAAAGATACTATGAATAAATTTATATATAAAATAATGCAAATTAAAAATTCACATTAACATTTCATTTCATTGCAGGCGTTCCTTTGCTGCATGTGTTTTCATTAATATATCATTTATATCTTTTTAATTGAATATCTTATTATTTTAGTGAGTAAAAGTACAGTGTATGTTAAAAACGTATACATCTGTCAATAATACTTATTTAAACACTACCTTGAATACATCGCACTAAAATAGTACATTAACTTCCATTCAAATGAACATTCAAAATGCTACTATCTCCAATTTCAAAATTATCTGATAATTTAAATGTAATACAGTGGAAATAACACATTTGTTTCTCAAGGCTCAATTGAAACTTCAACCCCTTACGAGACAAGTATCGTTATTAAAGGTATGTCATGAAAAGGCAATGCAATTCTTAATTTTCTAATAAACATTCAATATTTATAATTAATCTACAAGATTTTTCATTGCGTTTTTATTATTGTCTTTATTATATTCATATTTTTCCTGTGGGGTGAAGTTTTACCTTCGTCCTCTCAATATAAAATCAATTGAAACATTAAATCTGGAAGGATCAGAAAGAAGTAGAAAATCTAACCGTAGCTGCTTGCTACCAATATACTTTAGAATTTACCTGTTAGTAAAGGGACAAACTAGCTTCCAAATATTTATCATTTCTAAAAGTTTGTGATCACTATTTTATAATCTTAAATATGCTTTGAACCATTACGTTTGTGAAGCAACTAAGCAACTTCTGTTTGAGCAATAAATAACAAGTACGCCTAACCGTCTACTGGGAAAGTTTAAGTATATTTAGAATTTGCCAGTTTTAACATCATTTCTTTCCTCTTATTTTCTGATACTGAATTTATTGATTGAATTCGTTATGTAAACGATTAAAAGTGAAGATGTATATCAAAATATCATATACTAAAATAAGTGCTTTAATATGCTGTAATGTCCTCGTTATACTGCCAATGATATATTAAGAGTTTCCCGAGGTGCTCGCTAGATGGCTGTACCTATGTCGCTGCAAAAGCGAAGCGAGTAATTTTTCATATTTTATTTAATTGTAAAGTGCAATATGGAACCAATGACACTGGTTTTAAATGAGTTAAAAAGCAATTGCTAGTTTAATAGACATTGAATTTAAATGTAATCAGAGCGAGTAAAGTTCAAGTCTACCAGATAATTTTATTCACTAGGTATACAAGTAGCACTTGTCAGGTACAAGATGCATCCAAAGCATACAATAGGCTTAATCTTCTGAAACGGTTAACCGGCACCACTTGTGGTCTACAATCGCAAACTGTACTTAACACTTATAAAGTGTTCCTACGGCCCGTACTTACCTATGGCTTCACCGCCTGGATTTCAGCAGCCTTATTCTTCTACCACGAAGTGAAAGTACTAGAACGACATGCACTGCGAACAGCATTCCACATCAGATTACCGAGCCCAACAGCAGAACTATATGACCGTACTCAATTCCCATATATCCTTTATCACCTTGAACAGCTCCGACTGAAGTACATACGTCAACACCTCGAATCTCATTACCCATTACTTTTCGAAACACTACACGATATAGTTGCAGTACAACCAACAACAACCTTCGTCCATACCCCTATCTCCCTTCTTTTTTCTCTCTATCATCACACCATTCCTCCGGATCATCCTGGTCATGACATCCTTCTCTACTTTCATCGCCCAGACACCCCCACATTTATAGCACCATCATATCTTGCACAGTAATATTCATCTACTAACAGGGTCCATACTGTCTCTCATCAGTTCAGAGTAACCCCTGAATAGGAGATAACCCAGCATTTGTCGCACTAACGAAACCCACGTGTTGTGACGTCAAAGAGCATTCATCTCCATCATCATCATCTACCTCCGCCAACCAAAAGTATGATTATGAGACAAACTCATAATGTCCAGATTATTGGAATCGAAAAAATAAAGAAAATAAAATTAAACCAATTTGCCCATCCACAAATCCTTGCAAACTCCTTCTTCTCTTAATATCCCCTTCCCAATAGAGGGCGTACCCCTCTGCACGGGTTCTAGCTGCGCCTAGGAATTAATAAAAAAAATACAATATGCACAACGGAACTCAAACCTAGCCTAGCTGTGGCTTCTTAGTGTACAACCGAGGATCTCGTGTAGCAGACGCACGAGGGAGAAAAGTACATACACGACCACGATAGGACCGACGGCACTTCTCAGTGTCGGAGGGTGCGAGTTAGTTTGACACCGATTTTGCAGTCGTTGTACTGAGACATCATCTTTTCATCATCACTGTGTTACTCAACATGCCACCGAAAATAACCAAGCAGTCACAGCAAAATCAAACTGGTCAACATCTCTTGCTTTCTATCGTTCAAAAAACCACTTCCAGCGCAATTCCAAAAATGACTTCACTCGGTGCATCTAAGAAACATTCACGCAGTTCAGATCAACTATCTTCATCGCTCCAGTCATCGCTCTAGATCACCACCATAACGTCATTCACAATCATCTGCTTCACCCCCCAGTAAAAGGGCTCATACATTAAGTGCTTCCGGATCTAATTCCGATGACATGGAAATTACACGTATTTCTAACGATCAACTTCCTACCGCACTGGATCATCCAACTTACGCTTTTCTGCTCACCAACTTCGACAACAAGTATCAAACGCCAAAATTACTTCTACAACAACTTCTGAAATATGTTCATAGAGTCCATCAGTGAAATTACTCCTACCAGGAATGGCTGTATCATAAAATCACCAGACAATGACTTTGCCAAAACACTTCGTAATAGGCATAGTTTTGAGATCTTCGGCAAAAACGCTCATCTTGCACTGCTCAATGAACCACGCACCAAACAACCACCACCACCGAAACGCAAACCAATGCTATCAGTAGTGATCAAAGGAGTACCACCAGACACCACTTCAGATGAAATAGAATCAGAATTACGTCTCAAAGGTCATACTATTCATAAATTCTTACGTATCATCACATCACAAGGCACACCCAGTTATCTGGTACGAGTTCTCACATCTCACCAGGCAACCATCGATCATCTGTTAAGTCACGGCGCATATATCTACAAGAGACGCCATAAGGTAGAACTCAGTAACGACCACCTACACCACTTAGATGCGAGCATTGTCAAACCTATGGCGATCACATCGCTGGTGAATGTAAAGAGCCACCAATCTGTGGATACTGTTCAGAAAACCACCAAACTTGAAACTGCACAAATCTTCAAAATCCACCGAAATGCCATCAATGTCAGCAACAACATCCTACATACTCGTACAAATGTAATCAAAATCCTGCGCCTACACCAGAAAACAATTTGCCTGTTGTTCCTTTACGCCTACCCGAACTTGATCCAGCAGTCTAACAACAGCATCAAGAAT
>JAGDQP010047067.1:0-15131 GCA_022664845.1 Lepisma saccharinum
ATTTCTCTTTATGTTAAAGGAAATGTAATGTAAGAATCGTAAGTAATTAAGGCCTCAATTCTAAGAAGCTCAAAGAGGTTGAGATGTTATGATCTCTTTTTCACTACATAATGTTCCAAGTATTTTTTATTAATTTTTTTAAGAAAAAGAGAAATTCCTATTGTTGATAACGCAGATAATGGAATTACTACTAGTTTGGTAGTTATCCATTTATCAACAATGATTAGCTTTAATAAAACTTGAATCCGTTTGAAACAAATGATTTATCATATATAATAAAGTGGTACTATTTCTTCGTAAAGCAGTGTTCTATATAGCTGGCAATGTTATTAACTGATGAGATTGTGTTGTTCTCGTAGATATATATCTTAATTTAAAAATTACCTTCCCTATCCTGCTACGCAAGGAACAGAAGACAGAAAAGAATGGTAATGTTCATACTTTAATGTACATGTGAACAATGCACATTAAATATGAGACCTAGACTAAACTTGGAAAGTAGGAACACACGGAGAGCTATATGAAGGAATTGTATTGATCAGATTATCATCATCTCTACTCAGCATGAAAATCAACATAACCACTTTCTCATCTTCACCAGCTGTAAAATAAATCAAGTTTTATAAATTTGCCGTCTCCATCAACTGTAGGATGAAAGAAGTCGTCTAAATAACTCAGTCAATAAGGTTATGTTGAGTCCTTGTTCTCCTAAGAAAACATGTGAAGCAGTGTTGCCAACTCAGAAAAACATTAACTTTCATTAAATAGATGTATACCAATTAATTCATAATCTATTTCAATTAAAGATTGCATAGTGAAGTAAAATGACATTTGGAAGAAAAAGATGTGGAATGGGTCCAAGTAACTTCACCATTTTTAGATAGCTTTTGGAGGTCTGTATTTATATTTAAATATTAATATAGCATCATTTTTAAAAGTAATTTGTTCTCTTTCTGCTGTGCAGAGTTGAATTGAATTTTAAAACGTTTAACCTGTAGTCTTTTGGTTACTTTAAATCATTAATCTTAAAGAAAGCAGGAATTACATGTATCATCAGATGTTGGGATATCATAACCACATGTAAATCTTATTAATGAAACTCATATATTCTGACAAGAAAACTGTCCGAATTGTTGTCGTCCGAAATCCAATTAGGGAGTAATTCATTAAATACAGTATGGTGCACCAAAATTTAAGGTAAGATGCACAAAGGACCGAGGAAGTTGGTCCGGGAGCTTTAAACTTCACCAATATGAAAGCACTATGTACGTTGAAACTTGAATATCTTTCAAGTGGTTAAAATAATCAAAACGAAACTTCTACAACTTTTACAATACTAACCAAAAGTAGTAGCTAAAACCTTGAACAGAGCAGCCATCTGTGAAGCAGTATTGCCAGCTCAATGTAACATGAGTTATCTTTAAATTACACTATATATCAATTAATATATTTTTGAGAGGTATTATTAGAAGAAACAAAATAGTGAAGTCTGATAATAGAATGTGCAAACTCTGGAAGATACATGTAATGGAAATTGACATCCTTGGGAATATACAGAATTTGTATTCATCAAATAATAGTACAAACTTCGGGAGCGGATTATTTACATCAAAACAAGAAGAAAGTTCCTTTAAAGAAATCCGATACATTAGTGAGGAATCCAATTTGCGTGATAACTTATCGTACCGTACCTATTCCTCTTATAAACTTCATTAAATTTCTGTATAATTTAAACTATAGAAATAGGTTAGAAATCCGGGCAAACAAAAAGAAGTTGGAGGTGAGAGCACACATTTCGGAAGAATATTGCTCAAAACACGAAAGAAAATATTTAAGATTTGTAAATTAACAGTAATGGGCTTAACAGTGAACTACGGCTAAGAGGTTAAGTGGATGAGGGATGATGTTCCTCAGCGATCACTTCTGGGTGTAGATTGGGAGTGTATAGCGGCTAGGCCATTGTTCTAGGGACAAAATCCCTATTCGGCTAGTGTCGGAGGAAAATCCTGGAAAACTGAAATCACCATTGCCAGCAGCAGGTCTCGAACAGACATTATGTGTTATGTATAAATAGGGAAAATGGGTATTTTAACTAACGGGAGGCATACGCTACAAAATAAGCAGAGTAGCAACACTATACTGAATTGCCACAGTCCGCAGAATCACGTAATTGTAGTTTTAATCCATGAGTTTATGTACAATGGTGATTCTTGATTTCATTGGAACATTATTGTTACAAAAATCTGCATGTATTCTGCAGGAATCGAAGGTTAAGCTTGACGGTCGATCTGCTAGTTTAATATTTGGGTTTTCAGACCGCACAGCAACAACATTTCGCCGTCAAAACGCACAGCAGCAACATTTCACCGTCGCATCTTAATACATCACCATATAACTATTACAGGGTTTGCCCTGTTTCACTAGGGGAATGCTGGAATGAAGAAAGTGGACCTTAACAAAGACCTTACCGAGCTCGAATATTTCAAATTGTATTTCAATATCACAAGGTGTAGATTTTAGATAGCAATATTATGCTAGAGTTATAATGACAGTCGTGATTGCATTCTAACAATCTAAAATGCAATTGTTTTCATTATTACGCACTTATGTGAAATTCACTCATTTCAGAAACCATTTAAAAACAAAATTTAATGGAAAACCGACTAGGTTTTAAAATGCGTTTTTTTAAGTGCTCCAACCCGAAAAAACCCACTGGCAAACCCTGCTGATGGGAAAGGGTTTTAGAAATGGTGTTTTGTGTGAAAAATTGAGCTGGGCACAATAAAAAATAAAAACTGGGACTCAGTAAGGAAAACGTAATCAGGAAAGTGGAATAAAGTCTATTTCGCAGTCGTAGTCGGAGAAAGTGGCATAGAGTATAGAAAACGGACCCCGAAAAAGTAGGATTTAGTACAGAAAACGTACCCCCCAAACTAAAGGTAACTGGGACGAAGATGTTTCTAAGATTGGGAGGATGCTGAAAAACTAATCCCTGCTTGGTGGAAAAGACAGATCTGGTATCGGGTCAGATTATAGTACATGGAAGTGAGAATGCAGAATTTGTTCTATCTTGGTAAGTTTAGAACGAAATGGTGTGATTAAGGTAGCAGGATTCGGATTGGTGTTAGAAGTAAGATTATGTGGTGTGTGTGTGGCTGCACGTCGAATTTGTTTGGTTACGAGGTTAAGTGGGTAGCCTCGGTTGACTAGAGCCTCCTGGAGGCGTTAGCTGTAGGTTTCGGCTGTAGAGGTGGTGGAATTCAAGCGTTGTCCTCTGAAGGGAAGAGTATAGCTTTTTTGATGTGTGGATGGATGGGAACTTGAATAATGCAAGTATTGCATGTGTGTTTTTTTTTGTTTTGTTTTGTTTTGTTTTTAATATATTAACGGAAGAGGTTTTGCCATCTTGTTTTTCTATTCCTTTAAACTGTGAAGGCCACCATACATTTGAGATGGTGAAAAAGGTAGAAAAATGGATACATACATAGTAAAATGCTGAGACAGGAGTACGGGAATTTTACGAACAGAATAGAAAAGTGGCAACGTTTCGCAAAAGTGTTTTCACATGGGAGGAGAAAAAAAATGACAGAGCGGACTAGTGCAGGACTTGGGCTAAGACGCCATGTTGCCATCAAATATACTTTCAAAACCTATTGTATCCATTTGAGCATCTTCTCTAGAAGGCACAAAACACAAGTACTTTCCACATAAATGATGAGGTTTTAATATTTATCAATAGAGGTCACTATAGTTTTCAAGGACTTAGGACGTTTTGACAGTAAGTGGAGAAAGCATTTTGTTCATGTTTTATATATGTTTGTGTGTGTCTGCGTGTGTGTGTGTGTGTGTTTGTGTTAGATCTAATTCCATTAATACTTATTTTCATTAGCGCTTGTAATGTTTATTGTAGGAATCAACTCATTGAGTTTTGTCGATACGTATATCCCCAAGATTGTGAACTCCTAGCACATGTATCAGACAAAGTTTGCAACACTTGCTATCAGACTTCACTGCATTGTTTATTCTTACTAATATCCTTTAAAATTGTATTAATTTATATATAGTGTTATTTAAAGAAAATTAATTTTATACTGAGTTAACAAAATTACTTTGCGGATAGCAAAGCTGTTCAGGTTTTAGTTACTACTTTTGGTCAGTACTAAGTTGTGAAAGTATTGTTTTGATTACATTAACTATTTTGAAAATACTAAAATTAAAATGTAAATATATTAGAGAAATTCAAAGTTCCGACCTCCCTACCTCCTTTCCGCTGGCACATAGCACTTTAAATTTGGTGATCTCCATATCTTACCATATTTTATGAAATAAATGATGTATGTCTGAATCGGGTTTGTGAAACAACGATTAGGACAGTTTCCTTGTCAAAACAAATGAACAGTCAAATAGGGTAACATTATGTACGATATAGATGTAGTTTTCATATTCCAACATCTGATGATACACATAACGCCTGTTTTCCTTTGATATAAGTGATTTCTAAAAATAACCAAAAGAATTGAGATCAGCGTTTTAAAATTTAATTCAAACCTTCTACCGCGGAAAGAGAACTGTGCTTTTAAAAATGCTGTAATTTTCATATTTAAAACTGATATATAAATACAAAACTCCAAAAACTAATTAAAATGGCGAAGTTACTAGAACTTTCTCCCGTTACATTCCTTTTCTTTCAAATGTTATTTTACTTTACCATGCAATCTTTTTCCTTACTAGTCCACAATTTTATTTTATTTTCTTCCCCAATCGCAGGATTTTATTTGATATTTATTTGATTTGATATTCCTTTTTAATGGTAGTAACAGAGAAAAAAATGAACGGTCTTCCATCCTCTTGATGTATAGTGTGGGACCATAAAGACTGAAGGATATAATAGACACAACTACACAACTTTCGTAAATTTAAGAAAAATAATATTTTTCTTTAGGTAAAAGCTACATTTTAGGCAACAATTTTACGTTTTGTTACGGAATGCATCTTTCAAATCTTTACCTTTCCCTTGCGACAAATTTAGAGTTTCTAGTTTAATTTTCGTACCAAACGTAGACTTCGCCTTAGATTTCGAACCTCAAACTTCCTTATTTAGCCTTAAATTTTATCCTTGAGTGCTTGACAGGTTCACATATATACACTCTTTTAAGTCGATAGTTAGGACAAGTCAGATGATTGAGGAGACCAAGCAAAATGTGAATTCTATATTTTCGTTCGTCAAAAGTTCTCACAAAAGATCGAAAGTCACTGTAGCTGTGTGTACACAATGCTGCAGCCACAAGTCAGGATTGTTCTCGAGATATAGGTCTCAAATATCCTTGACCATTATACTTTACTAAGAGTAGCTGGTGGTTTCTGAATAATGTTCCTAGTTCTAGAAAAGTACTATCCGATAACTTTGTCGTCATAAAAAACACACAAGACACACATGTGTATGTGACTAATGCTTATATATTGTCTAGAATTGTCAGTACCCTAAAATATCTATGTTTTAATTCACGTAGTCGATGAGATGAAATAATCTTCATCACCTATTATATGATTTTTTTTTCGTCAAGATTATTCAACTATAAAGTTTGAAAATAAATTGTAGTAATTTCCCCCTTAGAGGATGTTAAACATTGAAGTATGTAATTTAATTAAACACAATATACACTCGTGAAAAAATATTTAAAAATAGAAAAGATGTGGACTTTTAAACTTTTCAGTTTATTATTAAGAACTTTTCTTTATAAAATCATTTTTTTTTTGTTTCCAACTATCAACAAACTATACTTTGTTTATTTACTGTTATTTTATTTTTGATGCATGTTGTTACTCCTTTGGTGTTCTCTTTCTCTCGTTTGTTTGTGTAATGATACTTTTATGATTTTAGACAAATCCGGATCCCACATCAGATATTTCATACTTTGGTAGGGAATTCCGATTTCTGTATAAAATTACTATTAATTTAGGCCTAATTTTGTACATTTCGTATACATACAAACATTGAATCCTTGAAAGAAACTGGTGAACTCCCTCCGAATAGAAATTGTAGATACACGCTTGCTGACACTTATGAAACAATGCCTTTCATCTTTCAAAATTTTGTCTCCTTCCTCGCAATTTTGGTTTAAACACAACAGCAGGTATTAAAAAGTCTTACACCTCCATTCTGAATCTTTTATCAATGAATAATAGTGTTTGTCACATGGTGCAAGTCAAAATTGCATTCCATATTCACATACATTCTTCTTTCATTCAGCTCGTGAAACTTTACTAGTTTGATATATGCGTATATATGTTGTTGGGTCTGGATGCAAGAGCTCTTTGGAACTGATCAATTTCATACTTTAAGCTATCGTTCAAATTTAAAAGAGTGTTTCTCATACATTCACATGAGTATCATCTTGAACTTCTAAAATAAATTTTCACACATCTGTAAAACAAAGTATTAAAGTACATTCTTTAAAGTACATCAAGTATTAAAGTACATCAAGAAGAACCAATCTCCTACTGTGATAAACAGAAGACGCAGCGAAGTTTAGAAGCAACAAGCACAAACGATTTGTATAATACATCAGTTATAAATCATTATCAAGCAGGATAAAGTGAGAGAGCATTTGGGGTAAAAAGTAGTGGAAAATTCACTATTTTGGAAACATGTTACATATTATTTACATTGTCTGTTAAAGAAATTAAACTGTTTCAATGAGGGACAGATGAACGTGAAAGGGAGATATTAGAGTAGAAAGTGAAAGATTCAGGAGAATGAGATTAATAGTAAAACTGTCAGCAGAATCCCACTAGACGAATAAAGGAATGGTATCATTATTACAAGCCCTAGCAGCTATCTTTCCTCATTCCTTCTCCCATAGCTATACCAAGCTCTATAAACCTGTCGATTTGTTTATATCATCTTGGATTTTAAGTACCCCAACATATACTACACATACTCATGCTAACTCTTTGTAAATGTCGATTCTCCAGTTTCATTCTCAGCACTGTTCTGCTTTATGCGTTAGCAAAACAAAACATATCTAAGCACTTACATCTACATGTATATATAATGTAAACACCACGTGCCACTATCTAGAATTTGTTAAGTACATAAAAAAAGGTTTATCTAGACACGTAGATAAAAGCTCATAGGCGTATTTTGCTTGATCCAATCAAGTTTCGTCAAGTCATAAGAGACGAAATGTAAAACTTGCATTAAAATTGAAATATATAGGAGTCTAAAGGAGAACCAAGTCTGAACTGAACTCCAAACATATTCGTATGCATATGGAGACTAAATACCGTTCATGTTAACATTAGAAGCAAACAATCATGGCTGCAACGTCATTGCTCAATTCATATGTTACTCCTAGTAGACAGAAACTTTGCAGCGTACTTTTCTCTTTTATTCTGTAAGAGACTGCAGGAGAAAACAATGGCTTCTGCATTATTATTTATTATAGCGTATTGACATGAGTTTATTATATGTGTTTTGAATATCCTGTAATTACCTGTTCATTCCTTATGCTACGCTCATGTTCATAGGCTCGTTTACAAATATTTGTTTTTGTCTAGAATTGACGCCAAGTAAACCAATAGATACCAGTAAATTACCAGAAATATAGATAGGATTCTTTCTTCTGTATAAAGTAAAATAAATTTAAGAAAGATATTTTCACATAGTGATCTCAACATTATTACCAAACCTGGTTCGAAAGCATATTAAATCTTTGTGCACTTTAAAAGAAAAGGTCAAAATAAATTGGAGAGTTATAGCATTTATAAAGGAATTACTACATGCTACAAAGAATATTTTAGGAAAACAGGAAGAAATATTAATAAACGAGACTACTACTGTGTATCATTAGCAACATATTTCATTCTTGTTGAATTATAAATATTAAAATAAAGTTGATCATAAAAATGAAAATTTGTAACATACATTTCTTGAAACCATGTTGGCAACTGTCTCTGCATGCATTCTTGTTATAATTCGTAAAGTTTACTTAATTTTCTTTTTAGAATATTGGAATAGATTCCCGTTAGTTGTTACAAGAGAGGGTGCCAAAAATGATTATTGTCTGGAGTATAGTATTCTCCTATTAATATGTTGATGGTAATCAGTAAAGGTTCTTAGACCTCACATTGTACAATTTATTTTGTGTGACATTATTTGTATATGAGTAGTTTATTTATGGTTCTCCTTTGATTGGTAATTCTGGAATACTTGTGCTTATAAAATATTTGTTTCCTGTTAAACATTTACTTCTTTTCTTTTTGACGCACTGAGTTTTATTTCAATTTGAAGTAATTTAGTACAATCAAATTATATTTATTTTTTTTCTTCCAGTTACTAATACAAAACTGCAAATTAGTACATTGACAATTTTATCTTTTTTTATGTGAGTGCTAAATAGTACTAAAAACATAACATACACTCTAGTGTTTAGTTTGTTCCTTTCCACTCAATAAGCCTCTGTACATTATTTAATAGTCTGGTAGAATAAAGTTTGGGGACGAAGATACCAAACGAATAATATGAACTAGAGGGTATGAATACAATAAACTAAGTAACTTTCATAAACTGGAATAGTGTGTTAAGTTTTTTACTCATAGCTTGTGTTAAGTCTCTTACTTGCCTGGTTGCACAATGCAGAAGAAACAATTTAACTAATTCTGTGTAGACAACTTCAAATTAGTAATGGAAGAACAGTGTTTAAACACCACATTCAGGCATTTTGATAATCTGAGATAAAATAAATTTTTTTTAGATTATGGGGGTTAAAAATTGGATTAGTCTGCATAATTTCAAGTTAAATTTTATTGAGCACTTCTGAAATATGTTGTGACTCAGCTGTGAATCAGGGTATTCGTAACCCTGCAAATAATCAGCAGAACTCTTGATATGGTAGATCTGACGACTTTCAGGAAACGTCATGAAGATCGAATGTGTCATATCACTGCCCAACCTAACATTATGAGTTACTGAATTTACAAATGGAAGATTTCTTTTTGAACCCGTAGTATTTATGAGAGCTAGGAGTGTTTGGAATTCCGGAAATCCGACATATCCCGAAATGGGAATCAGGATTACAGAATTGAAATTACAATTTTTATGATTTCGGAAAGCCGGAATTCCGGAATGTTGTCTTCGGACGTCATCACCAAATGGTAGAAAGCAACGGTGAGTCGAATTGAAACGTAGATTATGGGATTGAATTGAAATGGGAATTACGAAATCGGAATGGTAAATTTAACGATTTTGGAATGTCAGAATTTCGGAATTTCAAGAAAGGCGCTCCAGAATATTGTTTTCTCGAAATGTCAGAAATCCGAAATTTCGGAAAATTCCAGAATTCAAGGAATTCCAATTCTCGCGATTTACTTCGAACTTCCGAACACCCATAATAAAAGATTCTTCAATAATAAATACCACATGAAAAGTAAATAAATTTATATTTAAATAAAATAGATTTCCATTGGTTAGGTAATGTAAAATAAATAGTTATGAAAGTGTACACATATCGTTAAGAAACATCTTACTTAAAAATAAGAAAAGGTTTTAATTGTTTACATCACTAATTTATTTAATAATTATAATTTTCTTTCTTTCTCATTTTCTTATATCACTGTTTTTACCGAAGATTTAGAGTTTATTTTATATTTTTTATAGCATTTCTGATTCATCTCGAAGTGTGAATAAAGAGTATCTTCTAAACGCTATAATTCCCAAGTATTTTAATAGAGATTCTCACGAGCCCTTAGATGAATCTATTTACGAGGAAACCGCAGATGATCAGGTAAGAAACTTACTGATTGTATTTTTAGAATTTCTTAGAGCTGATGGGTTGAAAGTATAAACATGTGTATTTAAAAAGACGCACAACCATAAAGGGGATCTAGGACGAGCCAGGCCAACTAAGATTTCTTTGTAAAAATTTAGACTATATGAACAACCTTGTGAAAATAGTATAACATCTTAATACACGTTTGCAGACAGTTGTTATGGGATGAGATATTTAATCGCAGACATTTTAATTGTTTACTACATCAACTATGTTTTGATAGTCCTTCGTTCTATTTGTTAACATTCTATAAATAAACTGTCATTTAAGTAAACATAAAATTATAATTTCAGGGTTTGATGGCAAAAGGAAGGAAAAAGAGTATATTCAAAACAAACCCGTATACATCCACATGCTAACGTTAATGTACATATATTATACGTCATAAACACATACCCCATACACACATACTTATATACATACATACACAAGGTAAGAACGCACAAAACGAGTAGATATTGTAATAAACAATAAGTAAAAGCAAAAAGATGCAGTACTGATGTGTCGACAGTCCGCAAAAAGAATTATTGTGCTTTGATTCTAAACATGAATAAAATCAATATGAAATGCTTCGTGACAACTCACCATTGACAGTTATATGAGTATATATTCTTTGTGTTTTAAGTAGGATCTAAATATTATAGATATTAAAAGTGAGAATAATAATTAACTTGAGTAATGGTACGAGTTTTTTTAATGCATATAAGCTAGATGCACATTAATGAACAGCGTCCTGTCAGACACACTAGACACAGAAACAAGTAAATGGACAATAATAAAAATAATAATAGTAGTAATAATAATACATTGTTGCCCCATAACATATTTATTCATATTCTTAATATGAAGTTAAATGGACGAGGAATATATGTGGATTCGAAATGTATTGCATTATCCTTAGTCAACGTTGAAAAGCTGTACAGACATCTACAAATGTGAGGAAAGACGACACTCGCGTACACGTCTGGCGAATTACCGCCCATAAAATTCGTTGCCGAACTAAAGTATGGGACAGAATCTGTATCTTAAATGCTGTTCTGACATTCGCTTGATGAAGCTAAGGCATACCACGGAAAAAATCATTCAGATTGACTGACGTGAATAATTGAAAGCTGCTGCTTTTTCTCAGTGCTGAACTGACCTTAGGTGCCTTCTCCATTAGACCATAGATCTATTTGAAGACAAATCTCACAAATGTGGAACTAAAAAAAAATTTAAAAGAATAAATTCAATATTGTAAACGAATAGAAATGCAAAGTGTAAAATTATATGAATTAAACCGGAAACAGTGTAAATAACAATGAAATTAAACTCAATAAAATAACAATAATATTCAATTATTAGAGTAGAATGCAAAGAGAGTTGAGTCACAAGAACACGAGAAAACCGCTAATAGAAGAGCTAATAGAATATACTATACGTCCATGTTATGTCTTGAAGAAAAATAAAATTAAAGACTAGAATGAAAAAAGGAAATGGTTCTTCCGTTCTAAGATAATTTTTATTAGTAATCATAATTCTATCATGTTTTCATGAGCCGATTATGTTAGAGATAGAAACCAACAAATTTCCGAAATGAAGAGGAGGAAGAAATTAGCTCTTAACAGACGGGACTGTTCATTATAACATACACCAGAATTCAGTTTCTTTTGTTTGTTTCTTCTACTTCCTCCGAGCAAGAGTCTGACCAAACTAATGTTGATTTATGTTTCGCTATTTTTTGTACATTCTAACATAATGTACATATTGGATTATTTTTGTACCAACTGGAACTTAAAATGTTATTTTTAGTCATCTCACATAATGTTACCTAAAACGCAAAATGAACCAAATCAAGATACGTAAATAAGTCCTCAAAGATACATTGAAAATATACAATAGCGAAATTAACTTTGAGTGTAAAATATATAATTAAAGTAAAAATTAAGTTTGAAATAAGTTAGAAAAGTTACAACCAGGGCTTCATTTCTGGCTGGACGTGGTAAAGTGGAGTTTACCCACTTTGTCTTGTCTTTTTATTTGTTATAGTGTTCAACTAAGAAGAGATTATTAAGTACGACAGGTGCGTGATACATATAGTTCCAGTGAGTTTATCCGTTGTGTTGTGAAAGTGATCTCTCAACAGTGTATGTGTTTTAAAAACTTATAGAATGAGTATGTGAAGTGTGTTTATGCTTGTGACTCTTCTCTAGAGTTGTAGAAGTTGGTCTGGCCGTTCTCCAATGTTTATTTTACGGCTTACTATGTGTTGTGCGAAAGTGCGAAATTTCTTTCATTTAAAAGAGGGGGAAAATCTAATCTGTTTCGATCGGACGAAATAATATTAACGATGCAATAAATGTTATATAAAATTTAATTCGAAGGAATTTCTATTTAATGGAAACTATTCAAGGTGATTCGACAGAGAAACAATATGGAAAAGTTATCGTTGTAATGGACACTGCATATTATTAATGACTTAATTAAACTTGGTAAAAAATGGGCAAGACCTATACTCTCGCAACGTTCACTTGGTAATAATGAGAGAAGTTGGAAGGTAACCGGCCCGAACAGGGCTCAAACCCATCGACCGCTAGTGGGCGAAATTTGTGTGACACCAATTTCGTCGCTACATCATGTTCTTGGTTAATCCAACAATGATATACAAGCTAATATCAGTCGGCATTGTAAAATATATTTTTAAAACATAGGTTCCTTGGTTTGATTATCTTCTTGCACATTTAAGTCATTCTTTGAAATGCTTTGTGAATCTCAGTAATGTTCATTTCTTGAGGTTGTGAAAGAACAGTTCTCTAGATAAAACAAAGGCGCAGTAGAATAACATTTTATGTTTAGAACTTGGTGGAAATTTTGTAAGAGTATGTTTTTAATATGATGTTTTTTTCAAAGCCATATTGAGTATATTATCTTCGCGTCAGTTATTCAAATAGATTCTAGTAAATAAAACTTTCCATAAATTCCTTCTTCCACGTTGCACCCATTTTGTTGTTCTTTCTTGTAACTGAGAGTATATATTTACAAACTGTTTAATTCAATGCTGCTAAAATAATTTCACTTCTGTTTACACAATCAAAAGAGTTTCAGGTGTATGATATGTTCCCTATAAGCCTGAGAACTGTATCCATAAGTGTGGAAATAATGTGTATCTTCGAAGTGTTTTGTGATGTTTGGTTCTTTTATAAATAAACCCCGGATGTAAAAAGTGATTAGTGATTAGTGATTAGTGAAAGGTGAAGTTCAGAAAAAGTGACTTGTAATTTCATAAATACTCAAAGGTGTAGCACAAGGTATCTCAGTAGTGAAAATTAAAAAAATAAAAATCCAAAAAAGTTGATATAGCTTATATTTGCGAAACATATCCATTTATCTCTTTGCAATTCAAAAATTAATTTGGATGTCGTAATCAACAAACACAGTGGAATTACTGTCTAGTATATTAAGAGTATGAATATATTTTTTCTTAGGATTCATGACTTCTGGCATACAAATACAATAAATATAAATAATGACATTCCTGTAATTTCACGTTGTTCGATAGTCCCAGAAAACAAGTGCAGTTAATATAACCAAGGGTCTAAACCAGATTGAATTTTTCCATATCTGCCACCCCAAAAAGTGATTAATGTCACAGTGATTGTGACACTTCAAAGTTATTTTTGTGTACACCTTACGATAATTGTATCTATATTTATTGTAGTATATTGCTATTTGTATTCGATTAACGTTCATAGAACTCTTCTAGTCTTGAAGTGTTAGAGAATCGTAGATGATGATTGCAGTGAAGAATCTTCCAAGTTCTGAAACTGAAGAGTATAATTCTGCAGATGTACTTGCTTCCTGTTTCATAATAACCAATTAATTTAGTGCTTTTTAAATAGTTATTTGTACTTGAAATATTACGCGAGTTTTGCTACTAGACATTCTAATACTTTCTTCTTGAACATCGTGATTAATACATTAGAAGAATTTATGTGAAGAAATACTCATGGTTTTATTTCGGATTAAGTGTATTAAATTAGTTTTACAGTGCTTAGCTCGTATTGTAAGTAATAAGGTAATGTAGTGCCTATAATTCAAGAGACACAGCATCCTTTTGCAAAATGGAACAGTAAACGACGTAAAATCTCTGTACAAAGGGTTAGAGCGATGATATATGTGATTCACAAAACGCTGTAGAAATAGAGAAACATAAAATCAAGTTTCATATTTCTGTCTTTCTAAGAAGCAACTAAAGCTTCTTTATGTATTTTCGTGTCGATAGTTTGATGAATCTATATGCTTGGAATCTGTATTATGATAACACATGAATTTATGTATTGTGTGGAAGAAAACTTTGCTGGCTTTTGAATTAATTTACTTATGAAGTTATAGAACATGACATCCCTCAAACACTCTCTGTATTAGTTGGCAAATTCGCTCTCTTTGCAGTAATCCGGATTTGTTAAAACCTAGAGCTTATTTCCGCTTCAATTATGTCTTTAAGCTGATGTATTGTTCTTGGATTGTTTATACAACGCTGTATAGTAGCTGTATCTACTGCTCCTTTTAAGTTGCTACACAAGATGTCCATTTAGATAAGGAGAACGAGGAGTGCAGACAAAATCAGGATTTCTTGATGTTATTCATTAACCCCAAAAGATCACACAAGCTCTATAGTTGTTCTAGAGATGTGTGTCATGATTCAATACTGTTGAAACCACCAGCTACGATATCCTTCGACTATTTTCTGCAAAATGTGTCGACCATGGGCATATGCTGAGCGCTGGAGATGTTTTATGTCTGATTTCCTCATTCCCGCAAAAGCACGAGCCGACAACTTACTAGTGTTATTTGCATAATTTTTCAGATTAAATTCACTTATATCAAATTCTGGTAATATTCGCTATTCTCAATTATTTGATCTACTAATTAAACAAATATTATTGTCTTGCTTTTACACACTGTTAAATATTGAAGAAATTTGTTTGTAATTGGTTCTTGTAGTTTTTTGAACAAATTGCATCTGTTATAATCAGGAATTTCAATATTTTGATGCTCGATCAAATAAGGAATTTTTATTATCTCTTTCTTTTACAATTTGTTTCATAACCTCATTTACTGCTCTAATCCAGAATCAACATTTTGTTGGAAAACAGCGGTTTACTCTACTGCCATGGAAAAAGAATGTTTCCTGTAACCATGTTAATAAGGTAACCAAAGATATAGATAAATGTTATATGTATGTAAATATTAATACTTTACGAGTGTAATTATTAATACTTTTGTTGTGATTAGTATACTTTCTTGTACCAATTTAGAATG
>JAGDQP010047069.1:0-15130 GCA_022664845.1 Lepisma saccharinum
TTTTTTTCTTCTTCTTTCTTCTTCTTTGACAAATCCCTTGATTTCGCTCATCAATACAAAAAGTCCTGTGGTTTTATTTCTTTAGGAGAACTGAGCCAGGGAAGTAGACAGTTAGAAGAAACTTAAAGAAAGAAAGTAAACAAGAAGAGACAGGGTGAGGAGGGTTACCGACGCAAAGGAAGATTTGTCTCATAATAGTTCCTTGTGGCAAATTTCTTTTTCTCTGTTACTTTTTTTTCTTTTGCAAGATGACCAAAATCTTCAACAAGTAATTCCTCTCTCTCTCTCTCTCTCTCTGCATGTGTGTGTGTGATTCCAAGTTTACTGAACTCGATTTGCTACCAGTAGTTATGCAGACAGAGATGAAAAAGCTCTTCTGTTAGGGGACATGATTTGTTTTACCGGTAAACTAGTGTTAACCTTGAAGTTGAATATTTTGGTACTTTTCCTGATTTAATAATATGTTTATGGTCCAATCGAGCATGTCTTTCAGGAATTATATCAAATACTATATAATGCATACATTTTCATATATGTAAAAGTACAAAAATGTGACAAGCGGTAAATGGTCCACAATGAGAATTTGGAAAGGCAAAATTTTTTTTAGTAGTGACAGATCCAAAATATTAGTTTAATAATGCCAGTAAGATAGAGTCCAGTATCTAATAAAAGCACATTACAAATACCAATGAACAAGAAAAAAAATATTTATATTGTTTTATTTAAGGAAGAAATTTACTGATGGCCATTCTTTAAAAAGGATGAAATCAACAAATTGTAAATTTTAGGTTGCAAATAAACAGTTGGTAGACAGGCACCTTTTAAGCCATACAGCAGTGAATCTACCAGCTGAAAGCATGGTTGAAGACTGTTCAATTATTACAATGGAAATATATTTTTTTTAAATTATTATTTTTGGAACGTTACAACGATATTGGACTTAGCCCTGGATGAGTAACTTCAACTTTTCATAACACTATGAGTAAGGTAGGGTGCGCTTACACCCCAAAGATAGACAAAAGAAAATATACCAGTTCAATAAATACTTACTTCCTGCCTCACCCATACCAACACCATTTTTATACCAAAACCAGCTCTTATTCATTTTTTCTGACAGCATTGTACACATTTTAAGATACGTTCTATAATGTCTGACTAAAACAAAAATGTAGCAGAAGAAAGCTTGCACAGCTTTGACAAACTAAATTACTGTATGTCTTATTTTATTAAAAAGAAATTTTTAAAACTAGGCCGGATAGTATGGATACCTGGTTGTCGCGAGTCTACTGTATTATTGTTTTGAAGGGCTTGACAAACAGTACGGTTGCAAATCACAAAACTTTAAATGTTTTAACTTGCATTCAAAACTTGCAAGCCAAAAATGTACAAAATAAAATAAATTATAATTATAGTTCCTTTAGGGTAACGTGGGGTGCAGAGACACCCAATATTGAATGTTCAGACAACTATGCTACTCAGTCACATACAGCGATAGGCTTACTCAACACCTGCTGGAGAAAAATATAAGCCCAAGGAACTGAGGTGTGTCAACCTTGAAATATTCCGAAACGACTGCACCCCACGTTGCTCATCCAGGGTTAATAACATTTTTGCTTGAGTGTATATTACAAAGATATTATTTTTCTTACCATTGTTTCGGTCCTGGACACTTCCTTTATCTATAGGATAGCTTCCTCTGCTTTTAATACATATTCATGTCTATGATTCTTTTCTGTACATCATTTTTATGTAATAGTCTATATATTCCAGCAAAGCTGTTTTCCTTCCTGCTATTGCTCGTAACAGTTTTCTTTGTCTCCTACGCTCAACATTATCTTTTAATACGTCTTGCCTTTTCAACCTCCATTCCGAGTTCTTTTCCCATTCGCACAACACTCTTCATCCCAAATTAAAGATCTTTTTATTCTACAAATACGTTTAGAGCGCTTAGAAATTTTATGACTATCATTTGTACAATTAAAATACTACATATTTAAAATATGTTTGTCCATTTACTGTGTTTAGAGATTGTTTTCCATCTTGATGTACACTATTATCTTTTTACATGTTTCTTTCCATGCTACTTCAGTGATATTCTTTTCACTTCTTTCTTTTCGTGAATATAAATTACTCCTTTGTGTTCTTTATTTTACAGTTTTGTTATATATATCAATACAGAACTCTCGATTGCCATTTTCACGCTAGATTATCACTCCACGAACAATGTCGAATGTCTTTTACTAAAACTTAAATTCAGAATGAGACATTAAGATGGCAGTACCATCGAGTACTTTGACAATTATATTTTTTTTCGAATAATTTCATTTCTTGCAAAACTAGATGTTACATTCTTTTTTCCAATAGAGGTACGCTATCACAAGAAGCGATCATGAACGTGATCTTTCAACTCATGAGTGTAGGAATCAGGCATGTTTTTGAGTTCTGGCATTTCTAATTAGTTAATTTTAATTGATCAGGAGTATGGAGATTATCTTGGAATGAAACTAATGAATTCATTCCTGTTTATATCTATGTTAAAAAATGAGATAATGTGATGCTTTTATATTTATATCCAATCAAAGGATTTTGCTTGCCCATATAAGTATAGGCATTTGCACTTTAGTAATCCCGTAAACGATAGGGAAAGAATAATTGAAGAAGGATATTTTTAAAAAAAAAAAACACTCTTTTTAAAAGATGGGCTAAAAAGTAAAAAATAATAAATTGAATTAATCTTATGAATCGGAAAATAAAAGTGTGGGTAGGTGAACAAGAACACCCACGCTTTTATCTTCAGATTCATAAGATTAATTCAATTTATTATTTTTTTACGTTTTAGTTCTAAACTCCCTGGGAGATAGACAACCCAAACGTCGCACAATAGATGCAGCGTTGCGTGCATTTAAGGATAATTTACAATTATTTTATTAATTAATTAATATTACAGTAACTGGATTACTCTGTCGTATATCTAATGATTGAATATTGTATTGTCATAAGAATCAAACAAGTTTACTAAATTTCAAAGAAATTGGATGATGGGAGGTGAGTTAAAAATCGACTGCAAAATTTCTACCAAACAGACAGACAAGAAAGCGAGTTAACAAAAACTTGTTATAAAGAGAAGAAAAGTATGTGACAACGTAATGCGAGCATAATGAGAGCATTGCAACTTAAATGCACTAAATTAACGTTTTGACCGCTTTTAGTTTTGTTAATAAATGGGAAACGGATAAACGAAAGAAGATAAGTTGCAGGTACAAACAGAAAGAATAGATGGAAAAAAGAATGAACAAGAATGATAAAAAGAAAGAATATATGAAAATCGATTTATTATTATGCTTAAATGTAGCCAATTATGTCTGAAATTTCTAAAATCTCCGTTTTTATGATTTTATGTATTTTTTAAAAAAATGACACAGAAGGAAATAAACATTAAGATATCTATGAGTGAGATAGTTTACCAAACAAATTCAAAGATTGTTGACAGCAGATAAAGGATATTAATGAAGTTGAGGAACAGGTTTGGTAATGGAGTGTGATTTTATCTGGCAGCAAAGCATAGGAGAATCACAAAACGAGAGGAAAGAGAACGTAACAGACTTTGAAATGTGGTTGTCAAAAGAAAAAAAGTTAAAAAGTGAACTAAAGTAAACAACAAACAAAAAAGGATTTAAAAAACATGCTTTTTAAAGATGGACTAAAAGTAAAAAAAATAATAAATTGAATTAATTTTATGAATCGGATAATATATAACTTTATAGCAAATTTCGTTTTTCTAGATTCAGTGGTTTGAAAACTTTTTGGCGGCCATTTTGAATTAAAGAGGGCCATTTTTTAACGTTTTATTATATTATCGTGACTTACTCATGATGCTAGACCTTCATTTAAAATTTCATTTCTCTAGCTCGAATGGTGTAAAAAATGATATTTGGCATGCCATTTTTAATCGAAGATGGCGACTTTTTCAAAATGTTGTAATATTTCTCTAAACTACTTGTTATGATACACCGTTATGCCAAATTTCGTATCTCTAGCTCAATCGGTGTAGAAAATTACTTTTGTCAGCCATGTTGAAATCCAAGATGGCGTCTTTGAAAAAATTTGGTAATATTGTCGTAACCTACTAGTGATAATTTACCTTCATACCAAATTTCACTTTGCTAGCTCAAGCAATTTAGGCTGTGCATTCTATACAACAATGTGTTTGGTGGCCATTTTGGATCCAAGATGGCAACTTTTTCAACATTTCGTACTATTTTCTTAACCTACTGGTGGTCACGTACCTTCATACCAAATTTCACTTCTCTAGCTCAAACGGTGTAAAAGAATGCTTATTTTATGTCCTCCATGTTGTATCCAAGATGGCGTCTTTAGAAACGTTTGCTAATATTTTCGTAATCTATTGGTGATTGTGTACCCTTATACCAAATTTCATTTCTATTGTTATAGCCGTTTAGGCTTTGTATTCTATACAACAATGGGTTTGGCGGCCATTTTTTATTAAAGATGTCGACTTTTTCAAAATTTCATAAGTTAATATTTGATTGTCATCCAGTTCTGAGCTATGTTTAAAGTTTCAAGTCTCTAGTTCATTGGGAAGTTAGTTTAAAATCGATTGCAATATTTGTACCGAACAGACAAGAAAGCGAGTTGATTTTGTTGTATTATTTGGTACCGAACGGACAGACAAGAAAGGGAGTTAATAAAAGCGTGTTAAAATAGAGTGTGAAAAATAAACAAGTATTTACTGTACAAGAATAGGAGAGGAAAGAAAAATAATGGTAGGAGTACTAAAGCAAGAGGAATGCGGTATTGTTTGGGATATATTGAGTAGAAAATGGTCTACAAAGAAGAATAGTAGATGGAAAAGTGAAGATGAACTGTTGGAATACGTGATTACACTGCCATCAGCAAACAAATCAAAAGCCATATACAGATAAAGGAAAATTTACAAGATCAAGAACAGTGAGTGGGAAGACTTCAGTCTGTCATAAAGGTGTTCTACTAAAGAGGAACAATCGGTTTCTTTAATAAGAAGATACTAGCAAATTAAAATGGGTGTAATTGGGATTGAGCACACTTTTCCGGTTTTATCAGTTTTGCCCGTGCATGATAAGCGGCTGACAAGCTGTCATAATTTACAGGATTGCGCACAAAATAAATAAAGCAATGTTGTCAGATTGAAAGAAAGAGAACAGAACAACCACTTGAGTGACAATTCAAAGGTAGAAAGACACGAGTTACGAGAAATCTGTAAGAAAAGAGCAGCGGAATACCCGAATGAAAGGCCAAATAAAGTTATTAGAAGTGAGCTCCCTAATTCACAAAATGCAGAGGAAATAAAAAACACATAAGGATATGAAGAAGTGTAGAGAAGCTACGTGTTTTATTTGCCTCTATTCTATGCGTTTTTGCCGGGGAAGAATAAGCAAGAGGATTGTTGGAAATGATAAGAAGTTTAGAAGTTGGAATAAATTTGAGATCCATTCAATTAGACTTCAAAACTGTAGCTCACGAAGCTATCAGAGAGACAGTTCCAGGATGTTTAATCATTGGGTGTCTAATTTCTTTCCCTCGTCTACTCTGAAGTAAAAATCTGTTTTGCGCACAATTTTTAAAGCTGTCAAAGTTGCAACGTTGGATCAAAATCTATGCGCAAAACAAGTCAATCTAAAGTGTGCGCAATTCCGTTGCACCGATTAAAATAAATTTTGAAAGTAAACTTTAATCATTTTGTTGAGTTTCCGTGATAACGTTATGACGATCGAATTAAAGAAATAATTTTGATTCCGAATGCATATTACATCAGCGACTACACTAAGTATATTATATTTAAAATGGAAGCATTCCGAAGCTCTATTGGTAAGAAACTTTGAACTCTCGTGCATTCGGTGAAGCAAAAGGTGATATATTCAGACCTGATTGTTGTGACACTGTTTTAAATATGTAATAGATCACATTATGTGGTAAGGTTATTGTGAGGCAATTACTACCATTATTATACTGCGGCAAGAACGTGTTGCAGTGATGTTCGGTGAAAATTCTTACTCAGGATGTGAAAAACTAACTCGCACGTCCTGGCAAAAGCACAGAAGTCCAAATTTGACATTTCCAGTGAATCATTATAACAATGTTTTGTATTAGTGTAACATGGCAACAACATCTACAGTATAACATACAAAGGTGAGGTGTTGCAAAATGATGGTAATAAAATTTTCACCGCAAAAGAAGGAAAAATACTTTTCTTTAACATATATCGAAATATACAGATACCTAAATATGGAGCGTCGTCTTCAGAGATGACGTAATATCCCCACAAAAAATGATGCAAGGCCGTGTTAGTATAGCAAATCGTGATTCATATTGTACTCACTAGGTCCACTTGAGCAAATTTATTGCTGCAGAGTACAGCTTATAAGGAACACTACCCATGACAGGGAACCCCCAGCAGAAGCTTCAAAGCCAAAATTATAGCTGCAACAGTTTATAAATAACGACAGAGTGACCCCCAAATAATAAACTATAGATGGAAAGTAAATGAAATATAAGGTGACGGAACCCATTTTATTTTAAAAAGGAATAAAGATATCGAAATTATATGCCTGTGGATGGACACTGGATGAAATATGGGCACGATATTATTAACCGCCATCTTGAAACCTCTTCGACATTTATAAATGGGATGTGGTTCATGCGATATGTCAATTTCTACTGGAATGTTAACACAAATTCATTGCTTAAATTTGTTTTTTCCAAACTTTATTATTGTAAGATATATATGTGAAATTGACAGGAAATTCTAATTTTCTTAAAAATAAAATTAAAAAAATGGGTACCATTATGAATGTAGTTCTCAACATACATAAAGCTCTTGGCCTATAGTTTTTTAATTCATCGCCGGTTTCACAAGAAAATACGCTCATGGTTTCCACATTTTAATTTCCATCTTTATATTAAATATACTTGTTATATATATTTGGTTCATATCTTTTAGTTACCTTGTCGTTGTTTGCCGAGAGTTGTAGATACAGTTTTGACTGTCAAGGTTGTACCTGTATACAAAGTTTCATCAAAATCAGTTTCCTTCCTTCCCATCGGAAGTGTTTCTTGTTAGAGGAAATTTCCATGCTCTGCACAATACTAATACATTGAAAATGGAAGTCTTATTTAAGGAAACGCACCTATACAATACCCATTTAATCATAACATATACTCAAATAATGTGATTTGCTAATCCGAAACGCTTTGTGCCATTAGTTGTCGAGATATGACGTCACTTTTGAAGATGTCTCTTTTTATATTTGGCTACCTGTAAGTCCAATACTTCACATGTTTCGATATATTACTTGAAGAGCATGGGTCGAGATAGTCATATGACACACTTTAGTGAAAAAATAGTTAACGATTGTTGCAACATATACTTGGCGCTATTCACTGCTGGTATTAGGTTTCGAAATATCATCATAACGGCTTATGCTCTAAAGTTCCTTCTTCTTCCCAGCAGCAAGAAAGTCCAATGCCATATTCTGAAGCATCATCTCGGATTCCCGCACAAGTAGCCATATTAAAAAAAATATGTATGATCTTTAGGCATGTAAGGCTCATGCCGGGATAGGGGAGGGGAAATTGTCGGCCTGGGCCTAAGTTAAAGGTACCATCCCGGCATTTGCTTGGGTGACAGAAAAAACCCTGGAGAAACTTCAGTCAGGATAATCGGCCACTGGGATTGAACCCACGACCTCCCGAATGCTACGCCAACGCCTACCACTGAGCTACGGTGGCTAGGCAGAGAAACACTGCGAGAAAAATGCTTTTTAACGTAGAAGATATAAGTGATAATAAAGAGTTACTATGTATACAAGTGAAGAAGCATATGTACCATCTTCTCCTGAAGCAGAATCATCTGGAGAAACTCAACATGAGGTAAGATTAGGAATTTTAAATGTAACGTGGCTTATGGCTGTATTACTGAAATGTTATGCATGAAT
The DNA here is from genome assembly GCA_022664845.1 of Lepisma saccharinum. Taxonomy (NCBI): domain Eukaryota; kingdom Metazoa; phylum Arthropoda; class Insecta; order Zygentoma; family Lepismatidae; genus Lepisma; species Lepisma saccharinum. The sequence goes on from JAGDQP010047069.1 coordinate 7,992, forward strand.
CTTCTTCAAGTGGTCCTATGTAAACCATTGGTAGTAACTTTTAATTGAGAAGACATTTTTTTTTACTGTTTAATAATATTTTTAGATTATAAAGCCTATTGGTGCCGATGACAAAGAATTGTTGATTACATCAAGTAGAAAGAAAGCAATGCATGAAGCATAGAACGATCTTGCCGAAATGCACCTAACCTATGCACAAAGCTTGAGTTGAGTTGCATATTATAGTGAACACATACGTCTAATTACTGGCATTGGCACTTACTAAGTGCAAAATTGGTGCTTATGAAAAGGAACACGTTAAAACTACACAATGTGGAGATGCAATAATGTACTAACAACTCTTGATATCATTATATCCACTCAAACATTATTTTTTTGAAAATAGGCTGGCAACACTGACAACTGTCGTGCTTAGGTACGAGAAAACTGACAGTACTTGTCTATTGTGTCAAATAATGTTTATGCTAAGTTTGTTGCAGCTAGGTCTAACTGAATGGAAGTAATTTGAGCTTTTGATTTTTAAAAATGGATTGGTAACACTGAACCACTGCACCAATCAGTTCTGAGCTAGTCCAGTTAAGACCTTTCCAACGACACCTCATTTATATCTCTACTCCTTGTAGTTCCTGAGATTTAATTTCTGACATGGATAGACGAACGGACGGACACCATGAGCGGGAATAGAAGGTTCCTTTTGTTATAGCTTTGCTCTCAAGGGACCTAAAATATAAAATAAAATTAAGGATCTGCACTTTTGAAGTAATTGTTTATTAACATTTTAAAAGGAGATTCTACTTACGTATAGAAACAGACGATGTAAATCCTGGAGTAATGTAGTACTAAGTCACAATTTTGAGCATTTGCTTTAATATTCTTCAAATGTATACAATGACTTATGCATAATTCCAAATAATTTACATTGTAAGTGATAAATGAAATACACGGTTGAAAAGTATCCTAACATTTTGGAGAAAAAATATAAATTCCGATTTGTGGAATATTTTGAAATTTTCATTCTTATTTTTCTCAGAATCATAAAAATGTGGCATAGGACTATCTTGCCCCAAGACCTTCATTTAAAATCAATTATTTCCTATTTTTGATGTGACGAATTTAAGCCTCAATTCATGGTCATTATTTTTGGAGCACCCTGTATATAAAGGAAAACCCGTAGCGAACATGAGCTCGGCGTACAATTCGTGTTCAAAAATACAAAAGAAATGACATCACGTCTTGTTTCACCAGAAGCCAACAGTTTAAAATAATAGAGCAATGAATCATTATAAAACTTTGGAAACTTGAGACATTGTATCATATTAAGAAAACACTTTATATTTTAAGCAATTTGTGAAACCAAATACTTGTCTCATATTTACACATCATTCCTTTAGCAACAAAGAAAACAATCGCGTCTCTGTTCGTCTTGCTCCCTACTAACTAGATTGTATCATAGATTTGTGTCAAGCTTCCATTTTACTGGATAGAGGGCATTGATCTCTCTTTCACGCGAAAAGGCACGTTTCTTGTTAAGTGTTCTATGTTAGAATTGTAACGCGTATGGACATCATACTTGTAACTGTAAATTCAGCTTGCCAACGTGTAAGCCTTTAATTTTGTCATCCGTCACCTAGTCATCTTGTCACCGAGTAACAAGAGAAACGCTTTTTAATGGAATTGAACGTCGATCTTATTTTAGGAGCATTTTTGCTTAGTAATTTGTTGAAATTATGCTAGGGAGCCTTTAGGCTTCTAAGGCTCAAGTCGAGATAGAGAAAGAAAAAGGATGCAGAAAGGAGACTGTCTAACTTGAAGGCACCATCCAGGCATTTGGCTGATGGGACTGAGAAAAAATCGTGGAGAAATCTGTCAGGGTAAAGCAACTGGTATCGAACCCAGGACATCCTGAATGCTAAGCCAATGTTATACCAACGGTGCTCTGTTCGCTCAGTTCACTTGGTGTTTGAATACTTGATGCATAGTGAGTGTCAAGATAAAACGTTAAAAACATGAAGAGAGAATTTTCCATAATAACCTCAATCCGTAATGTTCTGGAATTCATCATATTTAGATAACTTTTTGGGAAGATACTGGAACAGACTGACAATAAAAAAATCCAGGAATCAATGTTCCGGTTCCATCAGTTTACCGGTTTGAATGTCGGAGCGCATTTTTAAATGTACCGCGTTGGAACACCATTGTTTTCTGGAGGCACCGTTTATGTTTTGACAGCGCTGTACTTCAGAATCAGATGTTTGGTCAAGCTTACTGCTGTCTACATACAATAAAGTTTACCTGGTACGCATGTTCGCCTTTTTACCGCTGGATGGCAGTGCATTAGTTGGAATTGTTTTTAATAGTTTGGCAGTTTTCTTATTAAAATTCTTTTAAAACGAATGGTTATAAAATTTAGAAAATAATGAACTTGTGAAAAAAACAACTTAAAAATAGAAATTGAAAACTGATCTTTATACATTACCAAAATACAAAATTCGCTTTTCATTTAGAGTTTAATTTTCTTTCGTTAAAGAACTGTACAGTTAGTACTTTTCTGTTAAACACACATTTAAAAGAAATCCGGAATTTTTGAAAATCTGGCAGTCATCAGGTTCCGAGGTTGCTGGATTTATTATTCTCCGCCTGTATTTCACGGTTCGAGTTGTGATATCCATTGTAATGATTTGTAAGAATGACACCTACTGCTAATATTGGATCCGTAACACATTCAGATATGAACGAAATGGAGAGTGTTGAGTGATGTCAACAGGGTCTGCTTCTCTCCATTGAAAGTGGTTATTGCCCACTAGTCCATCTTGCGTACAAGGTAAGTAAATCATAAAATGTCGTCACAAGTCCCAGCTAGGAAAGATACTAGAAAAAAATATTTATTTAGTGACAACACAACAGGCAATGGCCTAATTATAGTGTTGAGCTTTACAAACTAGTTGTACAGACATTATTGACAATTGCATCTCTAAATTCTTTAGGCGACATATAGCATACGTCCAGATCATTGTGAACTGTACAGAGTTGGTTATATCTAGTACAAATTCTCCAGATTGATGACCTCATCAAGATATTGGTTCTTGCCTTTTTACAGTGGAAGAAACCAGTATTATTAACGCGAGTTTTAGATGATGGGACACGAAACTGTAATGTTGAAACTAAATCCATACAATCTAACTTATTTTGAATATTTTTGGAAGAAATAACAGATCAGCAATGTTGCGCCTTTGTTTCAAGCTCTGAATATTAAAATTCTTAATGACTGCATTGTAACTATCATAAGCAGGATAGATTCGAGTTTCTTTAAAAGTCAGGAATTTAAGAAATTTTGATTGGATTTTTTCTAATTGTTGGCAATGTTTCAATTGATATCGATTCCAAATAGAAGAAGCATATTCTACCTTGGAGCGAACATAAGCATAGTAAAAGTTTTCCAATGTTGATATAATATTGAACTTTCTTCCCGTCCTAATTATGAATCCTAGTAACTTCAAGCCTTCATTTGTTATATTTGTAACGCGTATGTTAAAATTCAATTTCCGGTCAAAACTGACACCAAGATCCTTAACTACAGTAGGTCTGTTTAGTACTATTTTATTAATGGAATAGTCAAATTGATGAGTGGTTTTATGTCTATTAAATGCATTACATTTACTTATGTTGACTCCAAGTTGATTAATTGCACACCAATTTGCAATATTATCTAAGCTTTACTGAAGTCTTATGCAGTATCCTATGGAATTGACTTTTGTATATATTCTGAAGTCATCTGCAAATAACAATTTTTCATTATCAGGCACATAATCAGGAAGGTCATTAACAAATAAGAGGCATAATAAAGGTCCTAGGTTCGAACCTTGAGGAACTCCTGAGAGTGCAGAATATTCATATGATTTGTATTCTATAGACAACTGATTGCTTGCGATATGTTAAGTACGAATAGAGGAACCTAATCAGAGTGTGTTAGAAGTGATAATGATTTAAAATTTCCAGTAGTATATTGTGGTTAACTCTGTCAAATGCTTTCTCAAAGTCATTATAAATCACATGAACTTGTTTGCCTTCATCCAGCGAATTTGCTACGTAGTCCGTAACGACTGCTAAGTTTGTTACCGTGGACTTCTGTGATACTGAAATGGAATATCCATTGTTAGTTTACTAGATTCGAAACATATACAATGTTAGAAAATCTACTCTTGTGGTGACCAACCTTCAACGGTGTCAGATAATCGGCTCAAGATATATTCAGCCGGATCTGACCCATGTGTAAGGTGCTTGGGACAAAAATTAATATCATGCTTGACACCTGGCTACTCTCAATAAGGTAAAGGAGATCGAGAATTGGTGCTGTATTACTTATCATGAGCTATATATGTGGATAGTACATATTATCCATAACCTTCCATTGTAGTAGCAAAAGTCATGCAGTGTTTTCAACTCTGCGAAATAAAATATCTCATTTCTAACCCATCTGTCTGCACTTCTACGAATTTCCTAAAACTTGCAACAATGGGGTGGAAAAAGATAAGAGCTCGTTTAACTGTTAGCACAGATTCTAAATATGTAAACATTGACGTAAAGTAGTGCCATGTGAAAAATAATAATATTATGTTAAGTTGGCAATACTGCAGTGACGGACTCTGGATAGTCTGCACTGTCTATATTATGACAAAAGATTTCATTTGAATTTAATTGGTGGATTGAAGTAAGTGGGAGGAAATGAGAGAACTCCGAGAAAACCCACGCACACGGTGTTTGTCCATCACAAACCCACATAGCACGAGTAGGGTTTGAACCGACAACACCAAGCGCAATTAAAAGTTTCATGTTGAATGTGTAGTGGGTGTTCACATCATATCTTACCCTCTCCCCTTTCTTTTGCGTGTTTTCTATTTCTTCTTTTTCTGAAGTTCCGTTGGTTCAGAGACGAATTTGATATTTTTCATTAGCCGACATCGACTCGGTTCAAAGGGTTTTAATTAATCCAAGTGTAAGGATACCGACCCTATCCCATTATCTCTTTCATTGTTGAAACGGCGGGTATTTATTCTTTATTATTTTCTTATTTTATTAGTTATTCTTTAAGTATCTAATTGTCTTATATTCTTCGACAAATTTTCTTTCGTTTCAATTTCCATAAACAAGCTTTAAGCTTTGATTGTTGAATTTATTTCGCTGTGCTAGTTAGGATGTTGGGTCACTGCTCTTTCTATTCTCTGTTTCCGGTTGGATTCACGCATCTGATTGGCTAGTTGCCGATAGAGACAGGTTGTGTTAGTTTAAAAGTGTAAATACATACTGAATTTGATAAATCTGGAATATTGAAAACTAAATTCTGCCCAGTAAATACAGTTGTATTTCATCGTTTCCACAGAAGGAAATGTTGAGTTTTGGTAATAATAGAGATTTCATTTAACTGAGCCAAGTTGTAGAACAAACGCAGACCACAGGAAAATAACTTGCTTTGTCATTTTTTTTTATTTTATAGAAAAATGTTTTTAAAAGTCAATAGTTAGTATTAAAAATACCTGCACATCAACTAAATATTTGTTTGTAACAAACGGATTATGCATACTCTGTTCATGCACAATTATTTGCTAAAAGAGCCAACAGATGACTCTCTCATCTAAATTTGTCTATAAATGAACAAAGCACGTTCTTAGCAAAGAAATATCATGATCTTTTGGAAAGTAATATGTGTGAAATTATGACTCTGGTCAGAGGAAGAGCATTATTGTAAACTTTCAATTTATTATCTGTTATATGAAATTAACAACACCTTTTTTGGAAACACTTTTAAACGGGCTACAATATTTGTTCAGCAACTTTTTTCTTCCAGCGAAATTCAATGATCGAATTCTTGCATTTTATTAGTTTTCCTTATCAGATATTATTTTCCTGAAGATTTTTATTAAGAAGTAGGTAGTTTACCATCATAGTGTTATTATTGCTTGAAGGTTTTCAACTTTTCGTTAAGTCAGTCTGCGGAGTGATATTTTTCTACATGTATATGATAAAATGGTTCGGATGTGTTGATCAGATACTTAAGAAAATTTGAGAGAATAGTCAAATCAGTTAAGTTTATCCAAATTTAGCGATCAATGCTAACTTGCGCGTGGCTGCGTTCAGCCTTGTATCTTTTAGTGACTAACCGTTCAGTAGGTTTGGCCCCCAGGTCTTCGTGTACTGGGTGTAGATGTGTGGTTTAAGTTTGTAGGAACGAGGTAGGATGTTGGATGTTGAAATGAAGTTGCAGTTTTGGTTTTAGGTAGGGTGCACAGGCGCCCCACCGCCGAACTATTCGTACAGTGTCAAAGTGCATGGGTCTACTACTGTCCCAGGGAAGGGAACTGGATTCCGCCTAGAGGTATATAGTTCGATGCTGCGTTTTGTTTTTTCGCGTTATTGGAAAGTGAGTTTGGGTGAAGGCGATGAGAGTGGTAGCTGAATAACGTGGAAGGAGCTGTGAACTAACCATCTTTCTCGACCACTGATGGTGACCTCTGAATAGTAGTCCAGTTATAGTAGATCACTAAAACAGCCTTTTGAGTTCTAGATATTTTTTTTCGTCGATTCTTCGATTGCTTTTCTTTTGCGCATGTTTTATCTTAAGATTGTTTTTCTTCCTTCTTTTGCATTACTTTAATGAGCATGGGGCTCGAAGAATGCAGATTTGGGAAGCTGATGGATATTTCGAGTACAGTTTCCTGCGGGATGTTCTAGCCGAAAATCTCCCCCTTTTTCCTTATTTTTTTTCTTCGTGCTTTGACCTTCTGCTATTTGCCAACTTCTCTGCGTTTTGGCTTTTTCGGACTTCTTTCATGCATCCTTCGTCTTCTAGACTAGTGCGTGTATTGTCTTCGATGGGTACTATGCTGAAGCAAGACATCGAAGGGTAGGTACCCGCCTTGTCTTCAGGTTCGATAGCGGCTCTTTTGTTTTTTATTGTGCCCCATCCTGTAGCGTAATGTAGGTGTTTCTTCAGGGTAAGTTTTGCCATGTTATATGAAGTTTTGGGTAATCCCCCTTTTGGTCAGCAGGGCACTGCTGGCTCCCTGTCTGCTTTTGTGTGGGCCTCCCTCCGGGGAGAGAGTCAGACATCACAAGTGTTGAAAAGAACTACAAGGTATATATGT
>JAGDQP010047070.1:1560-15130 GCA_022664845.1 Lepisma saccharinum
GTCACTTTCTGTATACGATTTGTCCATTTTTGTATACGTTCTGACCGTGTTGTAGTTTCGACGTTCTGTCACTTCGACGATCTGGCCGTTTGGGATTTTTGACGTTTTGTCACTTTCTGTATACGATTTGTCCCTTTCTGTATACGTTCTGACCGCTTTTCAGTTTCGACGTTCTGACACATCGACGATCTGGCCGTTTGAGGTTTTCGACATTCTGTCACTTTCTGTATACGATTTGTCCATTTTTGTATACGTTTTGACCGTTTCTCAGTTTCGACGTTCTGACACTTCGACGTTCTGACGTGTTCCCTAATGTAGCACAAATTATTATTTTGGCTTGGTCAATGTTTGACATTGGGCACTTTCGTATACGTGTAATAGAATCATTAACTAATTCTACATCACATCCAACACTTGAAGAGTTAAACAAGTTATTTGTTTCTAATTTAACTAAGCATAAGGAGAAAACGAAAGATGAAACATCTTCCATCAGAAGGCATTAACGAAACGCAGAAACATCTGCTGGAATTCTTGTTTATTATTCGAAGCTATCGTTCATACATTATTAGTTTATTCGTGCTTCAGATCCGCTCCGTGATTTAATTAGTTTTGAGTGATATAATTGTAATGTACATTATGGTGACGATTCCATTGATTTGATCTGATAATCGTTATTCATAGTGTTTTGAATTTAGTGATGTGAATTGATTTTAATTTTGTTATGTTTTGTTGGAGCAGCTGTTGAAAGTTTGATGTTTTGCTGCCGTTATAGCAACAATTACATTTCAAATATTTGAATGTTTAATGGGCTTTACTTCGCGTAAATGATTCTTTGTTTCCTTGAACCATGTCTGCTGCTTCATCAAACTTTCAGAGTATTCTCCCACTTGATTAGTTCTTTATCTCTGATGTGAATGAGGGCACGAGTGTTGATTCTGCAACGTCTGAGGGAACCACAACAGTTGCTTCAACGGATAATATATTGTCATCTAGTGTTTATGCCTTGTTGCCGAGGAGTTCAAATGAGACTTCTTGCTCTCATTGCGGCAAATGTTTTGCAAGTGCAAGAGGACTCTCTATTCATGTTGGCAAAACTCATCAGGTTTCTAGTAGAACGAGTGTCTCATTTTTTTCTGCTCCTGTTCTCCTTCCGGTATCGTCTTCCAGTCTAGTCCACAGCAATCCCAATGTATTCAAGTCCTCGCTATCTGATACTAAGAAGCTCCTTAGAAGATTAAAGTCTTCTATTCCCCTTCTTCGTCGAGTTCCCAGAGGTGCACGTTCTGCAGTGAAGGATGCTCTTCATGCAGTGATTAGTCAAACGGTCAGATCAAACGATGGAAAAACCTGGATGGACATTTTCTTCTTTGCTTATGCTGTTCTGCACGTACTACAACAGTCTGATCATGTAACTAATCTCACTACTTGGGTTAAGAAAGGAGTTCGTTGTTGGCTCGACAATCATCGTGATGTCGTTCCTTGCCCTTCAACAAAATGACGGAAAGCGAGCTCATCTACTGATTCTTTCAACATCAAGATGGTTGAAAAGGAGATTATTGATGGAGATGTTCGTGGTGCGGTTTGCTTACTTGCGTCCGACGACAAAATAGTTGCAATAGACGCCAATATTTTAAAATAGTTTAATACAAAACATCCACCTCCATCTAATTCTTTCATTTTGCCGGATCCTCCTCCTTCTGCTTCCATAATGTCTCGATTGTCTGCCTCCGAACTCTTGAAATCTATCAACTCTTTCCCTTCAGGATCCGCAGGTGGATTGGATGGTCTTCGTTCTTCGAATTTTAAAGATATTTTCATGTGTAATAATGTTGACTTAAAAGATCAACTCATTACTTCTTTATGTGATTTTATTTCTATTATCTCTTCTGAAGAAGTTCCTATAGATGTTCATCCAATTTTTTTTGGCGCAACCTTGTTCGCCTTAAGAAAGAAGTGTAGAGGCATTCGTCCCATTGCGATCGGTAATGTGTGGCGTCATCTGACAGCAAAAATCGTGATTCCATTAATACTTTTTTATCCCCTCACCAATTAGGAGTATGTATTCCTTACGGTGCCGAGGCTGCTGTCCATGCCGCTCGTATTTACTTTTCATCTCATCATCCTCGTCCAAAAGCCGTCGTAAAGCTTGATTTTCGCAATGCCTTCAACGAATTAAATCGCGATGCCATGTTGAAGGTGATTCAAAAAGATTTCCCGTTGATTTATCATTATGTTTATCAGTGTTATTCTCGAGCTAGTGATCTCTTTCTGGGTGATGACATCATTTTATCTCAAAGTGGAGTCCAACAGGGTGATCCCATCGGTCCTTCTGTTTTTGCAAATACACTATAATCTATTGTCAATTCTATAACAACCGAATTGAACTTATGGTATTTACATGATGGCACTATCGCGGACGATCCAGACCTAGTTCTTTCTACCTTACTTAACATTCGGGATGCATAGTCAGAAATTGCCTTACATTTGAATTTTTCAAAGTGCGAAGTTAGTTTTCTAAATGTTGAGCAAGACCAGAACTGTGCTCTTTGTGCAAGATTCATGGACGTGGATCCTGAAATACGATTTATGATTTCTGCTTTAGCATATCTACTTGACTCCGCCATTTCTACCGAGGCTCTTCGAAGTCTACTTATTGAGAAGATATCTAAACTTGAATTTTTCTTTTCCCGCTTATCTTTGATTTCAGCAAATTCAGTTGATTTTAATTCTACCTACTTCGTGCATCTTTTTCCATCCCCAGTTTAATGTACATTTTACGTTGTTCTCCTTTTTGGCGGGAAGAGCCTTTGTTACAGAGTTACGATTGTGTTTTACAGGCAGGCCTATAATCGATACTTATTTGTTCTTTGAGTGGCAAGGCTTCGTTACAGGCTACTCTGTATGTTTATTCAGGTGGACTTGGCATTCGTCGGGATGGATGTGGCGATATCGTCCTTTTTAGCGTCTTTCTATGGCTCTCGTCGTCTCGTTGAGTCTATTCCTCCACCTGGCCTTTGTCTCAACCCGGTCGCCTCTATTCAAGATTGTTCAGCAAAATGGTCTACGTTAAGTGGATTAAATTCTCCTCTTTTGGATGTCAATAGCTCTCAGTCTTCTTGGGACGATCCTATCATCAAACGTACAGAATCGCAGTTACTACAATCCGCTACATGTCTTGAAGATCATGCCAGGCTACTAGCAGCGTATTCACCTGAGTCAGGTGCTTGGCTCCAAGCTTTGTCTTCTAAACATCTTGGGCTACCTCTTTCGAATGAAAGCTTCCGTTTTTCTCTTGCCTTACGTTTAGAAGCAGACGTCCATATACCTCACCGCTGTCCAGCCTGTGGAGCATTCGTGGATAAAACGGGGCCTTCATGGTCTCTCCTGTGTCAAGAGTGCTGGTAGACACACGCGTCTTTCTAGTGTCAATGATGTCATACTCAAAGCTGTAGCTTCTGCTATGAGCCATCGGTACGAGAACCATCTGACTGTGGCCGCTCCGGCGGTAAGAGACCTGATGGAATGACACTAGTTCCATGGAAAAGAGGAAGACCTCTGTTATGGGATTTCACCTGCGCTGATACATTCGCCATTTCAAATGTTACTCATTCTTCTTTGAAAGCAGGTTGTGCAGCTACTCGTAGGGAGGCCGATAAAAATCGGAAATACTCTAATCTACTTGCTCAGTTTATTATTGTTGCAATCGCAATTGAATCAAGTGTACTTGGGGCACGGCAGGCCTTAATTTTATTAAAGAGGTTGGTGGGCGAATAGAGATCGTTTCGGGTGATCCCCGCGCGACAACCTTCATAATCCAGAGCATCAGTATCGCAATTCAGCAAGGGAATGTATCTTCTATTCTTGGTACTTTGACTCCTGGGAAGGCATTAGATGAGAGTTTCCTCCTTTAAAGTTTTTATTAAAAAAATATTATAAATGATTAGAATTTAACTTGATAAATATATATATATATATATATATATTTGTATTCCGATGCTTAATTTTTAACTTATTTCAATGTAATTGATTGGCAACACTGCTCACTACTGGGTGAGTGAGTGTTTGTATTTGAATTTATTGATTTGAAATTGTAAACATCTAATATGAACATATAATTTGAGGTATTATAAAACAATCAGAAATAAGTATTTATTTGTTTATACAATCACATCTAGTAGGAACATATTAATTTGCTTATGAGTAACTATACTTGTATCCAGTGAGTACTTCTTTGTTTAAATTTATTTATTGGCATTAGACATTTAAGGCTTATGATTGTATAGGCTAGGGGAAAGGTTGCACGAAGGAGCCAATCAGAGCCAAAGTTGAAGGTACAGTCCCTGAAGTTCCTTGGTATAACTAAGAAGAAATCGTGCAAAGTAAGCACTCTACTAACTAAGCTACTGTGATGCGTACAGTGGCGACTTGCAACAAAGAGCAAACGAGCAATGAACCCTCGCTAGAATTTGAAATGTTTCATGTTGATCACGCTATTGTAATGACCCTGAGAAACATGTTTTTCAACTTAACACCCGTAAGAGCTTGCAGCACATGAGAACACGTCGACTGTGCCAAGAGGCATATGTGTGAAGGCTTAACTCCCCGTTGAATTTCTAGACGACAGAGGAATAGGATAATGTCACCCTTCTTTAGCTATAAGCACAGGCTTATAGGAAAAGAATATTAACACAAACCGATGATTATTCGAAGACAAGTGATTGGAAAACTTTTCAGATTTTCCTGCCTGCTACTCAGGGAAAAACCGGAGATAGGTCAGTATACCTCCCTCCCTGTATTTTCTTAAGTTATAGTTGTTGTACCTTGAAATTTGCCAATGCATCTGATGATTATTTTTAAATATTGCACATCGAATCCACAACTGCAGTTGCAAAATATTTACGAGAAAAATTACCTGACAACCATGCTTCGAAACTATTGTGTTGGATTCAAGTTCTCACTTTGGTTCAAGAGTGCACCGTGATTCCACCAGACTCCATCCTGTGGGAGTTGTCACCCCCAATTATCGACAACCCCCATTTTATTTATTTTTTGCTGTGAAAAATCGATACAATTGTGCAAACCTCCACTTACACCTGCTAATTTTGACTTTACACCACCCAAACTGAAAATATTTCCGAAACTCCTGTGTGTGCATATGGAAGAGAGGAAAGCGAATTAATGTTTAGTTTTTCAAAGGTTAAGAAAGTACGAAAATTGGTGAAGCAGTCTTGGTATGAGGAATACTCAAGTTTTCAGCTGCTTGTGTTTCGTCACCAAACAATTGTTTAGGTTTATCAGCCCGACATAAGTGTAAGTGTTAAAAGTTAATGTGTTTGGGGAGTAGAGATAATACTAGATTTGCGTGTTAGAGATGTAGGTCGAATCAGGATCGGTGTTGATTGCGGAGACTTTGTGTTGACTGTGTTACGCACTTACGTAATGTATTAGTTAGTATTTGCATCCGAGTTTTCTAAAAGAAATCGAAATCTGGGAAAGAAGCCTGAAGCTATTTGTTGTTGAAGGTGCGTAGATGTCACCGATAACATGGAATCCGAAAAAGCGTTATAAAGGCACGTAAATCAAAGTCAATACGAAATGTTCCTTCAGATATTACAAATATAAGTTCGAAATCGAGACAAATATAATCGAAACATTTGTAATTAGTACTGTTTATTAACATATCTGTTTATTACTGTTCCTGTAAAGAACATTAAAATCTGATAATTTAAATAATGAACATTTAATGCAAATATAATCATAGGAAGGAGTTTCATTGGTGAGGAATAAGTTTAATACTAAGATTTTCGCTATTCTATCAGTCTAAATTTTATTTTCCATACTTCATATTCATTATTGTGCTTACAAATACGAAGGTAATATTAAAACTAAGATTCCCTATCACAAAAAGAATGCGTTCTAGTTGCTAATTATTGACTAATATCTCACTGAACACTAGCATATGCAATATACTGAAGGAAACCTAGGTTCAGTTGCGAAGATGTGTGCTTATTAGGTTTATTTCAGATTATTACAAAATCAGCACTTGTTACAATATGTAAATATACATTTCCATCGTTCGTTCTATTCCCAAAACTGATACGTAACCTTTTCGCATTTTCCGAGCATCTCGTTAAGTTTCAGTACTGATTTACTCGTCAAATTTCATACAAACATCAGCAATATTTAATGCACAACCGATAGTTTACAAACACTTATAATTCAGGCTAACTTCAAGATTAATATCGATATTAACATGCCCACTATATCAGTTCTACAACAAAAAGGAAACCATGACATAATGCAGCTTTTCTTTATTTATTTTTATTTAAACTATTTAAATAGCGCGCCACTAAACTAGCACCATTACATCTTCCTCTCCCGCGTATCTTTAAATTAAGCTAACTTAATTGAAAACGATTTACAATGTGAAAATTCGAGACAGATCTGAAGCAAATAATCGTTGAATGCAATTGGAGATATTCTTTCTCCCTGTGACCTTCTACGCTCATGGGGAGGCTCTTCTCTATTTCCTATTTCGTTACGATTACGTGCGGTATCGAAATTAAATCATCCTGTTTACTCCTCATCTTATGACCAATACCTTCCTTAAGTTGCATTTGATGCCGGTAGTATACATGTGTTTGACCTTCCACTTGAACTAGAAAGGTGTTTTTGGATTGTTGACTTAATAATTTACCGGGGATGAACCATGGCGTCCTCGGTATTATCGTTTGTCTTTATTACCTTGTTTTGGTAATGCATTAATTCCAGCTTGACAAGTAAAAAATCGTGCGCGGCTTTTATTTACTAAGCAGTCATTTTCTGTTATCATGGAGATTCACCTAAACTTTTAGTTGACATAAACGCAAATTATATAATATATCCTCTAGCTATGCTTTAGCTAATTGTTGACTATAATAATGAATATTCTCTATAAGTTGTTTATTTAGGGCCCTCTTTATAACTTGCACTGGTTTTTCCCTTAGATAATTGCTAGGCGAATATGGTACCAAATGCAGGAGCTTGATATCATGTGTTGCACAAAATGCTCAAATAATTGTCCATTAAAAGGTCGGCCGTTGTCCGAAACTATTATTTTCGGATACTCATAAACATTAAAACATTCCTTTAAACATGTATATATCTCTTCAGTTCCAATGCACCTAACAAATCACGCAGATAATAATTGGAGATGTTGTCTACACTGACCGAAATTTTTAAACCACGCCATTCTGTATTATCAACATGGACCCTTTCAAATTGCTATGATGATGAAAGCCACGAACTGTAATAGCTCCTTAGGGGGTTGTTACTGCTAGCTACATAAGGACCACAGCTGTACACCTGCCCCTTTATGTCACGATCGTTCATAGGCCACTATATTATATCCTTTTACTAATTCCGATACCTTGTGCTTGCCGACATGCTGTCTATGAATCAACTTTAAATATCTTAATTTCCGTGGGAGAATCATTCTATATCCCCACCACAATCATCCTTCATGCTCCATTATCTGATGTTTCTTTGAGAAGTATATTCACATCTCAGGTGTGTTATATTCCGTATTAAGTTTCTCAGTATATGCATACTTTAACCATTGAATTAACTTTAACGTTTCCATTCCGCGGTCGCATGCACCACTTCTTCTCTCAAAACTGGGCCTTCAGTGATTTGCTGTAAGTACTGTTCAGACACTGGCTATCACCAGTTTATTCACTAACAGGAATCCTAGATAAGAAATCAGCTAGTTTCACTTTTTTGTATATACTATTTAGTAACCCCATACGATGACATGGAAAGTGTTTAATTGTGAAAAAGATTATACCTGTCGATGGTATTTAGCTTTTAAATCTATATCTGTGTTGACAGATTTTTCTTTATTGTTGTGGGGTCAAATAATGGCCTTAACCTAATTATCCTAGCAATGGCTATTATAAAAAGGAAACCAACTATTTCGTGTATGTTTTTGTTTTATTCATACGTGACTATTTCTACCTTGTATTAAACGCAAACTGTGCTTCAAGCTGTGATAAAGGTAAATAGAACGCCAGTGAATTTTAGAAACCTAAGTAAATTACGTATTTTAGTATGGTTATGTCAATTTGACTCACGAATATTTCCAAAACTGGAATAAAATGTAACAGAATGGACAATTTGTTAGTGCATTTTCGCGACTTCCATTGGGAAATTTGTAACATACCTTTACTTTATTTTGTTTAATCATAGATCGTGGTTGAAATGTCATAGTCGTACAACTTATTCAGGTTTTTACCATTTTTATAGTTAAATGTTCGTTCTAGGTTTAAGACAGCAAGAAAATTTCCATCTAAAGAATGAATCCATATAATTATTTCATTGAGAGAGAGGGAGAGATCGAGAGAGAGAGAGAAAGAGAAAGAGAAAGAGAAGTGTTCTGTCTGAACGATGCCCCAGTTGTCGTGTGGTTAGATAACGAAATAATATTTACGTTTTTAATATTAAAGGGCAAACATGTAACTAAAGCTAGTTGCTTAAATTCAATGACTTGCAACGATTCAATGGTCTTTATTTTAGTATCAACAAGCAAATTTTGACACCAGGTTGGAAAGTTCTGAAAGAGTCTTTTTCAGTGTGTCTATAAGTTGTTTCATATTGTAAATTCAAAACAAACAAGCATTGAGTTCGTTCCTAAAAGATCAAAATTAGTCTTAAATTCTATATATTATTTCAATAACAGTAAAACATCGAAAATGTTCAAACCTTCAATAAAATCAGTCATCATAAGTAACTACATATAAACTTCCAGACCTCATTTTATTAAGCTCACGGAAACATAGGACCTCCAAATAAACAGTCTCGGTACACGTCAATCGCCAATAATTCATTTTTTTCTTTCCTTTTGGGGGAGGGGGATATTGTAACTTTCTGTAGACATTGACAGAAATTGACAATGTAAGTAGATATATTGTAGTAAGAGAGAGGGGGAGAGAGAGGGGGGATTCTTCTCATGTCCAAGTAAATAAAGAATAAGAAAAAACTACGTTTTTGTACAGGTATCATAGCAAATTGAATTGTTATCCTTTCCGACTATGTGTAAAGCGAATATGTAATCTAAACATTTTAAAGTATACACGGTAAGAAGCGAATTAAAATATTCATATTGTGTGCATCTAATAATATGGAACGTATGCTTATGTAAAGATATTATTTACTAACACTAACATGAGAAAATATGTTGCATTTAATTAAAATTACAGTGATTTCTTGTGTATTATATGTTTCAGATAGCTTCATAAATATGAGACAAGTAAAATCATGGAATTATTCCTTAGAATGACAAACATTTGAGTTAGAATGTTTGTCACGATAACAAATTCACATCAGTTCACTCACTACACTCAGTACGTTAAATTTGCACTAAAATGCTACATCTTATATTGAACTATAATCCGATAAGTGGGAGATAACAGAACGCTCATTACGTTATCTGTGAAATCATTCGAAATTTTCAACGTCATTCCTGTAAGGAATTTCCATTTCTTTAACCACGCACTAAGAACAGGCCGCATAAGATTTCAGTCCTACATTTTTAAATGAGCATCGTAACAAACAAAAAAATAGAGAAGGAATTAAATCCTACAAAGATGTATGTCACAAAATTATAGAACATTCAACAAAGTTTACAATACAAAATACTTAAGAATGAAACTGCAAAACCAGGGAATTATTTTAAAATCTTCATTTGTGGTGCACACAATTTGTGATTTTAAGTTCGGTTTCATTATATTGTTGAATGAGGCAATAATACTTGCTCCCCTCTAGGCGCTACAATGGCGTATTATACATTTTCGTTTGGCAGTAGTGTTCAAGTAAAAATAACAATAACAACAGTTTCATACACATTGAAGAACGAGGTAAAAACATTGTTACCACTCCCTACCAGATCATTTTGCTACCATCGGAGGATAATTTAGTTAACAAACGGATAAGTTTGGATTCTTTTTTCACGGAGATAACATTATGATGTCATTTAAGATCTACCTATCATTTAAGATCCGATAAAGAAATACTGAAGAACAGAAACATTCCCTACTTTCACATTTCAGTTTACACAGGACAAGTTACGTAATATTTAATATTTTTACTGTAGTTTCTTATCAATTAACAATACTTAATGAAAGTGGGAAGTACTTTCCGACTGATGAACCATTTGCCCGATGTGCTTCAAAATATGTGTTTAAAGCCCGATTTATTGTAAATCATATTGGAGTGTGTGACTGAAATTTAAGAGGGTCGTTAGGGGTATTATGGTAGAGGAATGAACTCATTAAACGAATTACCCTCACGTGTAATGCATAAGGAATTTATATCGCACTGAGCATAATATAAAACAGTTAGAAAAATACACAGACCTGTGGCACTTTTACGACGAATTGTGCTCATTGAATTACTTATTTCCTGTACTATTAAATAAATAAACAATTTTCAGCTATCAAACGAAAGCAACCAAATGTTTGGTTTTCAAAATTACTTGAGGGGAACTAATATTGTTATTTTAAATTACATGGGCTGAAACTAATAGTAGATTCACTGTTTTGAAGATTCAAATATTAAAATACTCACTCAGACATTAAATTCCAAGTGATACTTTACTTGATAGAGAATTTTCGCTTATCTTTTTTTTAAATTTAAACCGTCAGTTAGAACGAGCTTAGAATAGAGAAGTTCGAATCCTTATAAGAATATAATAAAGTTATTTAATATTTTATAGTTGAAATACGGTTTCTTTATGTAATGTTGAATAACATTTGATTGTTCTTAATTTTTAACGGGAAACATTTTATTTATTTCTGTTTATAAAGAATAAGCAAGTAAGCAAGTCAATTCGCTATAATAGTACCTTTCGAAAGCAAAATATCAAGTGACATTAATTCTGAAGTTACGAGATAACACTTAAAGAACATATATAGAAACTTGTATAAGTCTTTCTAGACAATATTTCTCGTTTAGAGTGAAATAGTAAGAAAGATAGGATTTGACTTACAGCTTTATTCTAGTTTTTATTTCTAAAATCTTAACATTAAGAAAGTTTATAATAATCTTATATATATATATTATAAACTAAGTATTTGCTCACAAGTGGCTAAACAACAGTGGATACGAGTCATCTACTGGTTCCTATTTTAAACGCTTCAGTTTTAAAATAAAGAATTATATTTTATTCATAATTCTGAAGTAACGTAGCTCGCAGGAATGTGTCAAGTGTTTTATTTAAAAATGGACTAGCTTGTTCTAAGTTTTGTTTGTTCTTAGAAGATTATTAATAAATTATAAATTTCTCGAAATTCAATTTTCATTTTATCAAAATGTTTCTTGTTTAATGAACGAAACAAATATTCTGCCGTAAGATAATGGTATGATGCTGTATTTTTTATTTTAATCTACTCATTTTGATATTCTACAAGATATGAAAATGTATTTATCGCAAATACTCTCTTTCTTATCTTACTATTCTGCCCTATCCCATGTTTAAACTTTTTTAAATTCCCTTCAATTTTTAGTGATCTTATTAAAATATATTGTTTTCTAGCAATCTGTCTCACGCGATATCGCGTCTCACAGCGAACCAGTAGACCCGGATTCAAATCTCAGTCAGGACTTCCACACTTGGCGCCCTGAATTGCACTCAACCTCCTATCAAATTAAGTACCAGAGTTCAAGAGAAAAGGGTTGCATGACACTGAATCATTATAAACGTTTGGTTATTTGGCACGGTATATTTGTTACAACAATGTTCGTGCCTTGTACCGAGATACAGAAATATCGTGTTACGAATGAAGGGTAACTTCAATATCTGTTTGAATTTTATCCCTTTGCTTTTGAAAACCTCCGTTATTTACGAATTCATACATTATTAATTACAAATTCTGCTGTATTGACAATCTTTTCTAACAATTAAAAGTATGATAAAGTTAATAGAAGCAGTAAGTGATGTATTATGATAGGTAGGATTTTGCCTATCTCTCCCCCACCCCTCCTCTCCCCCTGCTATCTCTCTCACTTTATTTCCTTTTTTTAACAAATGTTCAGAAGGTAATTAAATGGGTAAAATTTTGTATTTTCATTAGCCGTCGTCAGCTTTCTTGTAATTGAATGTGTACTAAATATACTGATGTTTCTCTGTGTATCTCTCGTCTATTGGTCTTCATAAACCAATCACGTCCATTGTTCCTTTACCTATTCGAAATTCAAACTGTTCTTCTTCTTTTTCTGTATTCATCCTTCCGCATAGTCTTCAATTTAATATTCGTAGCGGATGTGTCAGTAATTTTCACATTTTCTTGAAATCTGGTTTTATAATGGAATCTTTACTGACTCTAAAACTCGCTTGGTCAATATCCTGAGTACAATTTCGTCTTAGAGTTTTCACTTCGCTTCACTTCATTACTTTCCTTTTATCAAATCAATCGGAATAGCATCCACAGACATTGTTTTACCATTATTCATCATATTAAAATACCTCACATTTGTTTCAAGGATTTTGAACTCCTTTTATGATCATCACCTACGTTTGACTCGTCTTTTAAATTTAATGTATGTTCACATTGAGACGTTCCATACATTTCTTGTATGTATTCCATCCATCTAAAGAATACAACTTTCCGATCATTAACAAGGCCAGCATGTTTTTTCATCAATTACCAAAGACAGTTGATTCCCTTCCAAACAAAATTTAATCCTTCTTGCTTTCTTCTATATGATATCATATTCCGCTGTTCTTTCGAAGTCTTCTATTTCAATATGTTTCTTTGTTATCCATATTTCTCTTCCGATTTTTATCTTCCAAGTTCATTATTTAGCTTACTATACTTACTTACTTAATAGCTTACTAAGTAATATATTTCCTTCACTCCTTCATTTTCTTAATCATTTATTGTATAAACTATTACTTTATTTATTTATTTTCTTCTCATGGTATGTTATTACTTGTTCTGCTCTTAAGAGCAAATAATGCGTTGAGAAATCATGGTTTGATAGTAATTCCAAGTATTTCTACCCTATTTGGATAATTTTCTTCGATTTTTTTCAGAAATTTGGCTTTTATCTCCCCATTTTTAATCATCGCCAGTGTTAAATTTCTCGTTCCCATACTTCTTCAACCAACGTTTTTCAGTTTTATGCCTCGCTCCACTAAGACCAGATTATGGTCAGAGTGAATATCAGAAAGAGTCTTTACATTCTTCGTACAATTTCTAAACCTATCGTGAGTTAACATGAAGTTGATTAGAAAATTTCTCGTAGTCTGGTCCGTAGCTATATATATATATTTCTCTTATCTTGTTATAAACCACCAACATAGACAACTAAGCCACCAATTTCCCACCACTATTGAATTCTGGTTACGAAATTCAACTAATCTCTGAGCTTTTGGATCTCTGTTTCCAAGCCCGTATCTTCCTGCTATTCCAGTATATTTTTAACATATCATTTGTGACTTAAAGAGCTTGCTTGCAAAATAAGGGAATATATAAGCATTTAAGACATTCAAGTCTTATATGAAATTCAACGTGTATTTGAAATGTCAGGAATG
>JAGDQP010047071.1:0-15130 GCA_022664845.1 Lepisma saccharinum
GTTATCGTATCTTTGCTGCGTCTTTCTCTTCTTCTTCTCTCTATCTATTTATCTTTATTTTTCTCTTACTTTACACACACTCTCTCCTTTTGTGCGTCTTCCAGAGCCAATTTCGGGCCACTTTCGATGACCCGGTGATAGGGCCTGACCAAAACATAAGTGACCCGGTCTGGGAATTTCGGCGTCGTATTTTTCTTGTTCTCGGGGTCACATCTCCGGTCCTGGTCACCCCTTAAAGAAACATTGTTCAAACGGAATGAAATAATTAAAATCTCTCCTTCATCCTACGGGTTATCAAGTATAAATCGAATCAATGGGTCATCATGGCCTACAGTATCTACTGTTTTTTTTACAATCAGTGATTCCTCTAAACCCCGGCCCCTGTAGGGGATGTCAGCCCAAAACCTCGAGACTACCCCCAACTTTAACATATTGCGGACAAACGTTGATACAAACTGTGCAAAACTCTACGTCCACCCTCCCAATTTTGACTTTATGCAGCCAATCTGAAAATCCTGGCTGCATCCTTGATTACAAAGTATTCCGAACCAGTATGTTTAATAAACCCCACCGAATTTGCAGACTAACCCCGCGTTACACATTTGACATTATCCTATATGTGTATCAAAACTCTAGAGTTTCAATGGAAATCATAAGTATTTAATCTGACCACCAAGTTTGGTCTCCATTTTGAAAGTGATTTAATGAATTTTTGAAGCACCCTTTATATATTCGAATAACCCTGCAAAAATATAAAATCACTTCTCTCTTGCTGTTAGATTTGATTTGTGGGAACTGAACTTTATACTGTGGGAACTGAACTTAATATTTTTACTACGTTTAAATTTCATATTTTATCTGTACTTCTTCTTCTATTTCCCCTCCTCTCTTTCTCTCTCTCTCTCTCTCTCTCTGTCTCTCTCTGTCTCTCATTTCTCTGCCTCTCATTTCTCTGCCTCTGTCTTACAGTCATCCATCGGTTTTAATGTTTCATTGTATGTTTTAATTTCTCCCTTGATCAACTTATGTATATTGATTCATCTCGCTTTCATTTTATCGATACTAATACATGTCCATTAAAAAAAACATGTTCATGGTGTTTGCCGATTTTAGTATCGACGAGGCGAAGGAAGGAGAAAGAGGGGGTCTGTTTACTAGAAACGATTATGGGATAAGAAGGTGCCATTTGGATTACCTAGCTGCACGGCGTTCGCTGTGATATTTTTGATGCGAAGTGTACTATCCCGGTATATGCCTGGCGTGACTGAGAAAAAACACTGGGAAAACCTAAGTCAGGACAGTCAGCCGCTAGTACCGAACCGAAGTCCTCCCGAATATGAAACCAACGTTCTACCAAGTAAGGTACGGTGCTCGGAAGAAAGCATACTCGTTTTGATGTTTATCACATGCACGCACACACAATATCATTGACACGCCCATACAAAATAACGTAAATAACAACATAATATCAGAAATTATCAAGCATAAATATCGTGCATCGTGCTCTATTTTTAAGAACTGATAGAAACAGACCTTTTCTCTTGTCTTTCATGCATAACGTTAGTGTTCTATGGAATTCATTAAGAAAGAAACCATGGGTTTTAAAATTCATTTTTGTTTCTCAATGTTCGGTAAGGATCTTTTTTATTGGACAATTTGAATTAAACTTTTCAGTACCCTTCAACTAGTGGCCCACTTAAAATAAAATTGGTGTTAGGTTTCCTATTTTACTCTTTGAAATGGGATTCTCTTAAGTTTTTCATTATTTGCTACATACTACAAGAAATCATAAATATATTTTTCAGAACCCAGGACATGTGATAATGTTTTGTGTTAAAGAGAAGAAAAATCCAACCCTTGCTCGCTCACTCATACTCTCTCAGAATCACACACCGCCGACTCAACGTTAGTTGGGTGGCCTATCTTGTAGGCTTAGAGAAAAACCGTGTATAACAAAGTCATGTGAACATTATTTTGGCCATGATAGTACATAAATTCTGGTTTCATATTTACGCAACTGATATAATGAGGAAAGAATAAAAACTCTGCTTTGGCTTCCGTGTTAGGACTGATTTACATGAAAGCTTGTGTTGCTTGCTTTGCGTTCGATTTGGGAGAATAGCAAATTAAAACATGCGTCACACTTTCCTTACAATAAAACACGTGTTTAAAGGCTAATGTACCGTATGAACTGAGTGCATAAGTGCAAAATTACTTTAAGAAAAGGTTGCAACTTTAGCAGATTTAAACGTCCTGACAAACCCTGGCATCTAAGCCCCTAATTTGAAATCAGTTTATCTTTATCTGTTTTCGTGGTGTGTCTTAAACTTTGGTTTTATGTAATTCAAATTACCGTAAAAGAAAGGTTCTAGCCTTAGAACTGCCTCAAAAATCACGATCTGAACGCAAATCTGAAGTATTCATTCTTCGAGCTCCCACTATTTTCCGAAATAGATAGTGAATGTTGTTGATATTACCTGTACACAGGTAAACTATAGAAAACATAAAATTTGGTAAATATGTCCTTACATTTTATCTTACACTCTTTTGATTTTGAACCTTAGATAAACTGCTAATAAGAAGTAGTCATTACGATTCGATTTTGGTTTGTAAATTGGGGAGCATGAAAGCACCTGTTAGGATTGCATAAGAAAACGAATAAACCTATTAACATTCTGTAAATACATTTACCTAGAAAGAGATTCCGCCAGGATTTTCAGTTCGGGGGTTGTAAAGTCAAAATTGGGAGGGTGTAAGTGGAGTTTTGCACAGTTTCTGTCGATTTATGACCACAAAAATTAAGTTTGGAGGTGCTTTCGAGGATTGGGGGTTAGACTTCCACAGGGGGTCTGGCGGAATCATTGTACCTACTCCATGAGGAAATCGCAGATGGGACACACGGTGGCCCACAGGCGGGGGTAGACGGTCGACGGACTATGGCCGGCTATTTGCCGGGGGTGGGAAACTGAGTGGGATGATCAGAAAACCCCACCATTTCCCGACACCAGGCGGCATGCCATCAGTGGGCCTACCATATCCCGAGTATTCCCCGCCAGTTGTCCAACAAATTGTCAGTCACTTGATGGGAAATGAAGTGGCAATACCTTTGGTCCAACCCTTTCCCACCCGTGAAACAAGGTATGGCCCAATCATAACAAAACACATTTGCCCTACCAGCAGCCCATACTTGGGCCACTCGATACCCAACCAAATTCCCACCTGCATGCCCACTACGCAAAAAAGCTGAATGCCCAACTATTAGCCCACGGAAGGGCCATACGTTCCCCAGTTCATATGCTATTGGTTATTAAAAATGAGTGCACCTTTCCTGTCTGTATTGTAAAATATGTCTAAACTTACTGCAATTTATATCGTTATTAGAATAATTTCATAGTCCCTGCCAATTCTCATGGATTGTAGATTTGCATCAACGCATTCACGTGATAATTTGTTGGTTTCAATATCCTTAACTGGTAATGCATAGTTAAGTAATTTTGAAAGGCATTCAATTCACTAACATGGTTCGTTAATTTCTTAAAGTTCTATGAAGCCTATGAAATGTCACATGGAAGTGTTGTCTCTAAACTATAACCCGTAAAAATTGGCAGGGAATATTAAATTATTCGAATTACAATATAACTTGCAGTAAGTTTAGACATATTTTACAATACAGACTGGATGGAAGTGAACATGAGACCTGAATATCTTTCAACACCTGTAACACCCCGAAGAAATTACACTCGAATGAATTAAACAATATCACACTTACTTGTCTTCACACCATCAGCTCATTTTTGTCCTCTTCACTGTCGATGTTGGACGATCACTAGACCGACACAAGAAAGTCACTGAAATCACCTATTTCAACATAAAGGAAGGCTACAATGAATTTCAAGTCTATGATCCAAGTTTCCCATTATCTTCTGGCATCGCCGTCTCCAATGGTTCATCACTTGCTTACACAGGTCCTTGCATTCATCTCCTGGGTTAACCTTCTCCTGTCGTCATTAACGATGTATTCATTAAAAAATATCCCAAATGCGAAACAGAAAAATATCAGGTTGCTATATTCCTACACCTAAATACAAGATGTCATTAACATTTCTTCGGAAGCTGCTTCTAGTAACTTTGCGGTCACCTAGACTAAGAGAGCCTAATTTACCAACAGCTGATAGATTGGATTAGCAATCGAAAGGTCTTGGGAACGATTCTAGCGGCCGTTCATCTGAATGAGGTTTCTCAGTTACACCTGCCAAAAACTGGAGTGGTACAACTATCGACAAAAGTAGTGACACTGGAGTGGTGTGTACTAATTTTGTGACTTGAAATTCCCTGAATTTTCCTGGTTTTCCATGATAACATTTCTTTTATTCCCTGAGTTCTTAGTATAGTGGAACATGTAAATAATACGCAATGACATTTCTTTTAATCCTACCGCCACCCAGTCCAAGCATGTATATTATTCGTATTTCACAAGTAAAAAAATCTTTAAAACAAAGGATTTTAACACACTTAAAAATCCGTTTAGCAGTGGGAATGGAACTCACAACCTCCGCCTAGCTCTTATCAACTCTGGACAGGTCTACCTCGTAGATTTCCCTGAGTTTTCATTATAAATTAAAAAATTCCCTGAGTATTCCAGATTTAAAAAATTCCCTTAGTATTCCAGGTTTTCCAGTGTGGTAGGCACCCTGAGTGATGCATATCAATAAGACTTTTCTTCGCTCAGAAATGAATATCGTTGACTGGAACAGATAAGCATAATTACATTACACAGTTGTATGGAAAATGTTGAATTGATAAGTAGCTAAACAAGGTTAACATATAAAACACCCAGCGGCACAAATAATGTGTACAAAAAGCGCACACATTTGCATAGTATCCTCGTTGTATTCCACAGACAGATTGCTGCCCAATGGAACTTATTAATTTTAATTGGTAGATCTTGCAAGCTGAAGGAAGACATTGATGAAACTTTCGGAAGTATTCCGAAAAGTCAAGCGCAAAAACTGTTACTCATAGCTGTACCTACAAACTATTCCCTTGCCTATTAAGATCCAACATCCTCCCCCTTATCTGAGTCTGAGCCTGAGCCTGAGGTGCCAACAGGCTACAAATAAATTCAATTTAATTCGAATCAGAAGTAAAAATAGAGGAAAGAGATAACAAGAAAAATTTGTGAAAGAATAATAATGGAATTATTACAAATGGAGCAAGCCTCAATATCAACGGATAATGTGAACGCAGGGACCAGGGCTGCCCAGTTTTGAGAATGACATGACAACTAGTTCAATCAAACACTCGGAATGATAAGACCATACATTTTGAGCCATCAATACATCATTTATATTACTTCTGTTTTGTTTTAAATATTTAAAACAATATTCTCCTTCGATTTTAGCACTTGCCAATAATTCAGCATCTCCTATGATAAAGTAATGCAATTCATAACAACTATGACAAAAATTAAGTGGAACTTGAATTTCTGATTTCAGCTCAGTTACTGAACTTTTATGCCTATCAGCACTGCATGTGTTTTCAAGAATTGGAAACAAGAACTCTTCCAACAAATACATTTGAACCTAAATGTTCACAACGGTATCTTTGGAACAGCATCTAAATTAACTTTTTTTTAAAAAAACACCCATTTTCAGTTCACATCACAATTTTGGGTACTGTATGCAGCATTACATACATAATACAGTGATGAAACAATATTTTTCTCACGCCACGCTGACGAAAGCACATAACGCAGTCAGCTAAGGAAGTTAAATTTGGCAGAATCGGATAACATGCAGAACTGGTAAATTCCTAGGTGGTTTCACAGGAGAAACGAAAGTTTAAATACGGGGTAAAAGTATCCCGTTCATTGTTAAAATGGGACAGCATTTCTCACCTCAAAATAAAATACGGGACACTTGACAACCCCAGCATGGTCACAACGTAGAAGATCATAAGTATATGCTCCTGCAGTCACATAACCCATTGATTTTACATCACATTTTGAATTCTATGCAACTGAAACAACGAAAATATCTCTCATATAGAGATTAACCTAAAAATTATTACATTTGTCCTATTTGATTTTGTATAACAACTCTATCAGTTGTCATTGTAATCCAAAACATTATTTCCAGCCGCCTGTGTTCTGCAATGCCTGAAGTAGTTATTATAGTGAATACGCTTTTTACGAGTTATGGTAAGTGTCATTTAAGAGATATGTGTAGCCTTTCATTTACGTTCCTATACCAAGCAGCCGTAGCTCGGTCTCGGTGGTAGAGCGTTGGCGCGCCATTCTGGAGGTCTTGGATTCAGTCCCGACACTCCTAACTGAAGTTTTTCCAGCGTTTTTCCTTAGTCATACCGGGAAAATACCTGGATGGCACCTTCAACTTAGGCCCTGGCCGACACCTTGCCGCACCCTTTCCTCTAACCTAGCTATTCCGGTCTGAGCCTTAGATGCCCAAATGAAATAAATAAAATTCAAATTCATAAACATTAGTTCCCTGATTTGGGATTACATTCGGCATGGAACGCACGCGAAATAATGAAACAGAAATACATTTATTGTTAAAAAATTAAGTTCAGCTCAAGTCAACCAAAACAATCTAAAAACTGCTGGACAAATGTAATGTTTACAAGTGTCTAGATTGCCACGTAATTTCATTCTGATGTTTACATCGGTTTCAGCAGGCTAATGTCCGGATGTCACCTGAAGTAAGGCCCTAGCCGATACATTTCAATCATCTATCCGGTCCTGAGCCAAACATATCAAAAGGCCATCATAAGTAAATTCAACTGTTGAAATGATCAGAAATTCAAAAAGAGGAAACAAGTTTATCCTACCAACCGGCCGTAGCTTAGTTGTTTGACTAAGCATTGACTTACAATCGGAATGTCCTAGGAATTATCCCAGTGGCCACCCATTCTGAATAAGACTTTCTGTCATACCAAGCAAATACCGCGATTGTACCTATACCAGGCTTTCGTTCAGAAAAATTGCATTTCAGAGAACCTTGAGGGCGTTACTTGTACAATTAGCATTGCAATAGTAGGAGAAATAGTAAACTACAATTTTGCCCGGGCGCGGTACGTTCCCTCCTGAAAGAAACACTGACCTATACTAACTAGACCCTGGCCAGCCTGAGATTCAAATGAAGTTGGTCTTAACTCTGAATGCTATAACGCAATTTGTCTCCGAAGCCTGAAAGATAGCTGATGTGAGTAGAGTTACAGTTGTTATGTGGATGAGGGTAGAGCAGTGCTTTTTCGCTGTTTTTATCTGTCGCTGTGCAAAAAACAAAACATCGAACTTGACTTACCTAACCTCGAAGTGAGCTTGATTAGTCGTGCAGAAGTAAAAAAAACAAACAAGAAAAAAACGCCGGACCTGACTTAGCTAACCTCCAAGTGCGTTTGATTAGTCGCTGTGCAGAAGGGAAAAAAACAACGAACCTAACTTACCCAACCTCCAAGTGCCCTTGGTCAGTCGCTGAACAAATAAAGAAAAAAAAACACCAAACCTGGGAGGTATTTTTTTATTTTGGTCTGGTCCGGCGATAGTAAATAAATGCCGACTCTTCCCTATTGCATTTTTTTTCAATTTCGTCTTAAATTAGTGACCACTGGAACGTGGAGGTTAGATAAGGTTAAGTGCGGTCATATATCTTTACATTTTTCACTCTCGGAGCAGGTCAATTAGCGCGTGAAAAAAATGGCACACATCCCCACCTATGGCGCGGATGCATATATAGTCCCACGTTTATCTACGTATTTCACCCTTGTAACACTTGATCGTGGTTCTAAAACTTACTCTAATTTGCGATTCAACACTCCTGCATACTTTGGTAACATAACCTTTCTCCTGCAAATTTTACTTCCTTTGGTGTAGATAAAATAAACCGAACCCCTTATGTATTTACTAACTTTGTTTTACTATTATTAACGAAAATTAACCTAACTTTATAAACCTAGTCAGTAATACATGGGATGTACCAGTTGCTTACACCCTTCCCAATATCTCAGTGTAAACACCATTCCGGCATCTGCCTGGTGTGACTGAGGGGAAAATCTCACACAAAATAAGGGGTCGCTGGAAGCGTTCCTCTTACCTTTCGATAACTTTGCCAACGCTCGGTAATTTGCTCTTTGTACATTGTTTGGTATTTTGCAAATATTTCAACATGGATGAGAAAGATGACATTTACTGACGTTTGGCAGACGTAGTTCAACTGAAGTGTTACCAGTACTGTAGAGGCTGGTAGTTTAGGGGAAAAGTAACATGAATGCAGTATAACTACCCAATCCTTATAAATTTCCAAAACTGAAAGGAACATCTTGCATGCCCTTCTTGTATTTTGAACATTTTGCCCCGCTAGTTGAAAACATTCACAATAAAAAATAAATAAAAATAAACATTCAGGATTCTACAATACATTAATTACATACCTATTTCTATAACATAAGTCATGATTCATTAAAATTTGTCTATCGCGGAAGGGCTACTACAGCCTAAACAGAACGTTACCCGTGTCGCGATGGGCGGTATTGCAACTACAGTTGTCTTCTTGTCCTGACTTGTTTTAAAAAATGACTACGCGTCTGCGCCAAACTAATGGTGGGTTCTACATGGGTGTCACAGTTGGCCAACCTACAGAAAACGACTGCTTCCCCACAACTGGTGGGGAATGATTGGGAGTTATGGGTTAGCCAACTGCGAACTGGAAAATTTTATGATGTGATTTCGTGTTTCTGAAACATACTTTAGTTATGCAATTAAATGTCTATAATCATTTTAACTACCTATAATATTATTTCATTCTTCCAAACACCAGCGAACCCCAACCATGGCCCAAGGATAGGCAGTAGCTGATTTCCTCCCAAGTGGCGACAGCCAGCGCCTGGCCCACTAGTGGGGCGGCTAAAACCGTCGGGGAATTCCTCATGGGGTAGAGATATTACTACTATATGAATAACGTGTAACCTGTTTCGCATCGGCCTAAATCCTAAATTCTTAAGACGTTTGAGCAAGTATCACATCCTTAAATATGCAAAGTTTGGTTCTCTCTATGCAAAAGAAATATCTGACATGCAACACAAAATCCAGCTCTTTTATCAATGTCTATTGTAATACTTACGAATGGCATGGTAGAAATATAAATTCTGATTGAATGATTACTTAGTATGGACAGATCTTAACTGCCTCATGATACCATGTTAGATAGAGGACCGCGGTGGATCAGTGGTAGAGTTCTCACGTCTTGTTTGTGGACTGCCGTGTTGAATCCCGGCTTGTGCCTCGTGGACTTCGTGGTGGACAAACATTGTGTGCGTGGATTTTATCGAGATTGTCACGTTTCCTCCCACTTGCTTCATTTCACCAAAGTTCATGTTATCATCCATTCCGCCTGAGCCAAAGTTGACAAAAGCCCTAAAATAAATATTCAAATTCAAATACCATGTTAGTATTTGAAGACACGTTTTGAAACAACGATTTCTACTAACGGAAACCCTCTTTTTCGTTCAGTCACACGACCAAGATGAAAAATATTTTTTTTAAACCATCATATGGACTATAACTACCTCTTCCTCTCCTCTTTTGTTTTCCACATTCGCCATCATTGTAACTGAAAATAGAGGTAGCTTCGCTCAACCCTATATCCACATAGATCACAAAATTTTCTGTAACATTTTCAAGGAAATTGAACTGTAAAATTACTTTCATTAAAACAATACTAGATACTTTTCAATACTCTTAAAGAATATCTTTGTCTATATAAACTAGAATTTTGAATTAAAATATTTTTTCCTGAATAATAAAAGATAACTGCACTAATTTGGGGGGGAAATATGACTTTTAATGGATTCTCTCTTCGACCTTTGAGGTAAAATACGTTATGTCAATAATTAATTTATTGTTTTTCATGAAAACATATTAAGAATACGGAGGGGGACAATCAAAGTCACATTTTAAAAGTTGTAGGAAAACACACATTTTAAGGTGTAAGGACTTAAATTTAAATTTACTTTTGGTCCTCTAGCGCATTATCGATCTACTTATGCCAAAGTGCCTAAAGGCCAAAAATAAATATAAATTCAAGTGCTTATACCGTAAAATGCGGATTTTCTCACAATTTTCAAAATGTGACTTTGATTGTTTTCCCTTGTACTCTTCATGTGGAAAATGAATCCCAAAATTTGTGGGTAATTATTTCATTTTCCATTCCTTCTACCCATTGTCGAAAATAATTTCTATTCATTTTGTGAATTAGTCCAACTGTAATTACAAAGCAAACATAACCCAAACATGCATTTTAAATAGTTAGAAAAGAGGATTTTTGTCTATCAAGCTATATGATGTATCCTGTCAAATATATCTACCACAAACACCCTGTTAAATAGCGTAGACTCTATATACTTTCGTGTCCTCTATATTTGCTCTATACTTTGCAAATTGTTCTACAAGTTTTATATGCACATAAAAAGTTTCTTATTTTCCTTCACAAATTATAATTCAGACAAGGCTCGCAGAGAATGATAAAATTAAAATATTTTGTCACTAAACACCGCTAATCAAAGCATTTTCTCAAGATTACATTGTAATAATACATACGTCCAATGGTTTAATCAAACAGTACTTTATATAACGGCATTATTTCAAGTTAAGTTTGGTGCCTGGTAGATGACAGTGAAAACTGTTGCACTTTTTGAGATGAACGACTTTTTAAAATTACGTTTAATTTTGAAGAAATATCAATTGATTTGATTTTATAGACTTATTACTTACAACTAATTCCGTGTTTGTATGCTGTTTCAAAAATGTGTTAAACGTTAAGTATTTCGTACAAAAATACGTACTACAGATTTTACGGAGTTTCTTCTGGTTATATTTTATGTAGTTAGACGAGTGATCAAATCTTAGCACCGTAGGATTGTTTTAACCAATCAGAGCTTAAAATTGAAATGACCATTCTCAGTTGTACTGTAAAAGGCAAACTTGCGTCCGGTATCTCCGCGATCGCTTTGTGGTAAATTTCCACCGGTTTCTGGGTAAAGAAATCATAAACTTCAGGGCCCCATCTTTGTAGAAGGATTTCCCATGCTTGTGTTTCATACTTGCGTATGTCCATATATATCGTATGAGTTCTTATGCAGAAAGTGCCGGTATATAAAAAAAAGAAGTACCGGCATATCATATATGTGTATTCTGTTCCAATTCGAAAGCTAAATTAGGGTGAGCAGATTATGGGAAGAGAAAAACAGGACACAAAGCCTTGATATCAGTCACGGGCAGTCTCGAACTGGCCAGGGCCGGAATCCCAGCCGGGGCCCCATCCTCAACTTCGTTTTTTAATATAAATTTTTAATCCTTGTGTAAGTATCTACAACATAACAAAAAGAAACACGAAATTCGGGCCTACATCAGATGCACGTCACTGAGTATTCCCACAGACATCAGAAAGATAACTGTAGATCTTACTACATCCGGAAGACTCCCAGTACCTTACGGGATCCTTCCCAAAGATTACTGCGGTGTACAATAGAAATAGCATTTAGAAAACATGGCACATCCGTAATTTTTCGTTCAATTGTGATGATCATTATAGCCTGAATGTACAATTATCAAAGAGAATGGGGCCCCTTTTCTACATTACAGTAATTGAATTTATGTTATCAGTAGGACTAGGATAATTACACATTTTGCATATTGCATATGTAAATACATATTTAAGAATTTTTAACGTGAAATGAATATTTCATATGCAGGTGCATTATGTTCGAAAAAAATAAATTGATGAGCATATTTCTGTACGCATACCAACACCGAGAATATAATGTATTACTTTTCTTCTTGTTTGTCTTTTCTTTATCTTTTCTTTGCCTTTTTTCTGAATTTTTTTTTTCTGTTTTTTATGAAATGTAGTAACCAGTGGCGCTTGTGGTCTGGACTTCAGGTGGTGCACAAAATATTACAACATATTTTGCACTATTATTATTGATGGTAATAATAATAATAAAGAACAACAATAACAACATGCTCTAGTCAACACAAAAGTATTGTAATTTGTAATATTATGAAACTAACAAAGAATTTCGTTGATCTCGTTGAGCTTGGATAGGGCTTCGTTGATGGAAATTATTAAGTCAAATAACGGATTGAATATTAATATACTTTGTAGAATAGCAAGAAATAAAACATTTCCAGCTTCCGTACTTCTGTGGTTACGTTCACGGACTCTTGATCGCAATGGGAGACAGACATGTTTAAGAAGTACTGCTAAGTTACTGATCGATGTTTTCCATGGTTTGTTTAAGCTTCAATAGGCGAATATCGGCATAGCACCTAGACAATAGTCGTCATGGCTGCTACCTTCTTCCTTCTTCTTGAAAGAGCGCTCGCTGTGGGATATAATTCCCAAGACATACTTACGTCATAGCTGTCTGATCCATAAATGTAAGTTAAGAAAAAGATATTAACTTTGAGAATATTGGAGAAAAATTCTTAAAATTATCGAAAAACTTATGAGTGGAAGCAGAAGTTTAATACCGGTAGCATGTTTAATCAAGTGAGGAATATTTCCTGTCGAGGAGGAGCCAAATCAACTATGCTCATTCTTATAATCATACAGAAGTAATTATAATAGCAATTGTAATTGTTCACAATTTTCGCCAGATGAAAAGGTTCAAGAGCAGTACATCGCTGAGGGTTATGTTCGTCCCCAAACTATTTTAAAGCCGTGACTGAACGTGGAATCGAACTCAGGGGTCCGTCATTTCGAGGTATCCGTCAGTCATGTAGGTTAATGCTGTGATACCCATTGAGTTCAGAACAATAAATATTGACCCGTTCCTTTCTCCTTGATATGAATTAGTGCCTTAAGATGCTGCAGAGGCATTAAAGTAAAGTACCAGTGAAACCTGTCCTTATTCTTCGTAGACTCCTGTGATACACGCGTGGTGCTATTGATTTGAATCCATTTATGACCTTTAGGCATCTATGGCTCGGGGCTGTCTAGGGTAGTGGGCAGGATGCGGGAAGTAATTGGCCTGATCCTAGGTTTAAGATACGATCTCGGCATTTGCCTGGTGTGACAGAAAACCCCTGGAAACCCTCAGTCGGTCGGGTGCTGGGTTGGACCAATGACCTCCCAAAAGCGAAGTTATGGTTGTCTATGAACTAAGCTACGGTTGCTCGGTGAGTGCTATTGCATGTTTTGATTAACTTTCCATCCAAGAGGCATGATTTCTTTTCCTGGTTTTGGAAACGTGTGCAATTGAAAAATATATATCGTAGAGTTGTCATACGTTCCTAAGTGAGTTTCTTTTACTTAATCAGAGTTACGTACTAATTGAACATGCACTGGATTGGGCTGCGAGAATTTGGATAAACTTTAATCAGAATAGCCGACAGGATGATTCAAAGTTAGGTCATGCTTCAGAATAATAAAAGAAGGCAAAAAAATCAAGAAATATTATTCTTATTTTGGGGCATTATTCCAGAGAAGTGATTTTTAAAAAGCATTTGTGATTTCAGATATTTTATCATATACCTTCCAACTTAAAGGACTCCTTAATTTAAATATAAAAAACACTGTCTTTCCATTGATCTCGAGAGAAGAAAAATAGTTGCGAGAAATTATTTCTGAAGTGGGAATTGGAAACACTGTCCACATTGACAAGGGTGCGGGAATTTTACAAGCGGGAAACTGTGTGTGTATGCCATCTAGTCCACTTCGCTAAGTTCGGTTGCCCAAAATTTGCTACGTATAGAGCCTTATGGAGGCGACGATCTTCCTTGTACCCTCTTGTACTCCTCCACCCGCTGAGAAAACTAAAAGCTCACTTTTACCTTCATCGTTCTCGGTTGTCAACCTGAAGAAAACAGAAAGCAAACGAGCTGCTGCATGTGACTTCCAGAACTGCGGGCGCGCGTTTTCTCTCTCTCTCTTTCTCTCTCTCTCTCTCTCTCTCTCTCTCTCTGTGTGTGTGTTATGTGAGCGTTCACTGAGTTTAAGGATGATGAGAATAAGCAAGATGGTTTCTAAAAGCACACTTCAAGAATAGAAATATTGGATTGTAGTTTGCACAACCGAACAAACTTAGATAAGAGTCGCCGCTGGTAACTAGCCCATTGTCACCTCAACAATCAACTAAGCAACACGTGCAAGTTTATTATCGCTTGTACGTCTATTTTCCCCTCCCCTCCAGTCTACCTTGCGCAGGTGCAAAAAGCGACAACCGCTTTGTAATTTTAAATCAGATACTTTTCAGAAGAACAATGGTGAGTTAACAATGACTGACTGCTTGCTGCCAGTGTTGTGAAGTGTCTGTCATGAAGCGGTCGTATAAGAGTTCCCAGAAAAGACGGGACGCTGAAAAGAAAAAATGAAGTTGTGTGCCTCGGATCCGAAGCAAATGAAGTTGTCATTCCAAATTCCACTGCCCAAGAACATGAAGATCCACATGCGTCAGCGACATATACCGAAGATATACAACGACAAATAAAATATTTTTATATACAGAAAACTCCCGATTATCCGTGTGCGTATTATCCTGTTTGCTGATTATCCGTTCCCAGTTCGGTGTATTTTTAAAATAGAAAAAATAATTAGTTTTGAAGTATTCTCTTATAACAACATATTTTTTTCTTTTAATGGATTTTCAAGGGTTATTTTGTCGGTGTTGTCTCAACTAAGGAAGTCCTAACTGAGGAAGTACTATGAAATTTTCCCAACTGAGGAAGTATATCTTTACAGAAGAGTGCGTTCGCAAAACTTAGTCCCAACTGAGGAATAAATTGAACTTGCCTGAGGCAAGTTACCCAAACTGGTTTCATTATGAAAAATAACGTTTTCTTAACTAAACTAGAGCAGTTTAATGCGACTCAAGACCCATTAAATAAATTAATATTTTACAATTTGCTTCATATAAATCTCAGCCATATTTGATCCAATACTGGATGAAGCCTCTTCCCGGAGGGAGGAGATTAGTTTACTGCTTCCACGCTGATCAGACGGGTTGGGAGAGGAAGCCTGGGCTCTCACTGTGATCGCCACAATATTTTATTCATAGCAGCTCCAAAATTGCATCACGATGCTGAGTGGGCACCGTTCCAGACCCAAATGCCTTA
>JAGDQP010047073.1:0-15129 GCA_022664845.1 Lepisma saccharinum
TATCTCGGGAACGGTGCACTTGCGCCGGTTGAGAGTGCCATAAATCGACTCAGGAGGTCAAAATACATAAGGAACACACGTTTTCCGGGTGTTTCTAGGTGAGTCCGGAAAAGTAATATTTGCGACGTGGGTGCCGTATCTCGGGAACGGTGCACTTGCGCCGGTTGAGAGTGCCATAAATCGACTCAGGAGGTCAAAATACATAAGGAACACACGTTTTGCGGGTGTTTCTAGGTGAGTCCGCAAATCTTCAACCTTACCAGGGATTCGACCACAGGTGACCTAGTTTCAAAGTATAATCCCCGTATTTACCTGGTACAACAACAAAACACGGAAAAACTTCAGGCAGGCCATAGATATCGACCCCGGACCTACCGAATGCAGATATCTGTTTGAATTACTGTCCTAGAATATCTACTTTCGCGTCACTTGTGTTTCTATGTGCAGGTTTGCATAACGAATTTTCTTTTTTTTTATTATTGTTTTACTACATTAAGATTTTCAAACCGCAACAACAGAAGTGCCTTGATTTGATATGTCACATAGGGTTCTACCCTTTCTCATACCCCGATAGAGGGGTCACCCCCTACAAAATTTTGAGTATAACTTTAAAATTTTTACTGTTAAAATTGATCCTGAAAAATTCTACGTACTATTCTCAGCCCCACCTATTTGCCTTTGTAGAAATCCAGTAAGATGCTGCATATTTTCAGATATCATTCTTCGAGGAAATTTATTATTTTCTCACGATCTGCATTTAGTAAACTGTTGCATTGTAGTTATAACATTTGTTGATAACTTTCTGTTTAACATTTTACTTTCTTCGGCCTGAGCCGAAGTTGCCAAAAAGCCTTAAATAAAAATTCAATTCAATTCCCATTTCTTCGAAATAACACCTTCAACATTCATACATGTACCTTGCGTCCATTAGGCTTTCAACTGTTATTACAGTAGTGCCATCTACCGTTTGAAATCGGACAACAGCGCTAAACAGGGTACAACGGGACGATACAAATAGTACACTCGACGGTGTACCGTTGGATTCGGTTACAACTTATGTCAGTGGTGAATGTGGAGCACAATGAAAAATAAAAATACTGTAAAGGGTTGGGAGTCGAAGCCCCAAAGATGTGCATTTCGGATTTTTTTTACGTTAAAACAGAATATAAAACAATAATGCTATTCAAAATTTATGTAAATTTAAAACATTAAGTACAGGGAACTATTCTGAATTTTCTTTGCTACTGAGAATACTAAAACGATGATTTTCGGAAGACAACAATAAATGTAGTAAATGTCACATACCAAAAACTTAAAAGGCAGAATGGTAATATCATGAAATATATTATTGTCATTCCTTTACTTTCAATATTTAGCTCAACATTTACGTTTAACATTATCGTATACGTTTGGTAATAGCACGACTCAGAGAGTACGGAAGAGAGACAGAGAGAGAGAGAGAGAGAGCATCTGGACCTGAGTAACACTGTCTCTTTGTGTTACTTAATTTGTTATTTATTTTTCAAACATATTTTCTTGCGTATAAAGTATGTATTAGACAATTTTATATTTTGACAAACAAAATCAGGACTTCTGGTAGCCTTACATACATGAGTACCGGTACTTTCTGTGCGTTCCATTGTCTAGTTAAAAGTGACAATAATTTAAAGGACTTTTGGAAAAATTTAAGAGAAAAAATTAAATTCATTTCCTGGTCAGGGCTTTGCTGACAAGTTCGGTTGATTATGTTGTAGAAGGAGTTACATTAATGCTATCATAACTAAAAAGGATGGGTACATATAAATTAATAGATGGTACTTGCAGTGATTCCGTTAGAACCACCCCCTGTGGGGGTAAAACCCCCAAAAATTGTCAAGAACACCCCCAACTTAAAATTTTTTAAGGTCAAAAACGGGTAGAAACCTTGTAAAACTCCACTTACACCCGCCCAATTTTGACTTTACACCCGAAAACTCGAAGTCCTGGCGGAATCAATGGGTACTTGCCATACTCGCATTCTAAACGAAACGATTCGTGAATTAAGCGTCCCTGTACTTTTTTTTCCACCCTGACTCCAGATTTCTTTTTGCTGGAATCCAAGTAACTCCGCGATTGACTTCGAACTTTCGAACACCCCAGTTCAAACACCGGACTCCGTCCCCCTAAGTTATTTTTCCATTGGACTAACCAAGTCACACAAGTTTATCTCTAGGGTAGAATTTTGAATAATGGTCGGCGTGAGCAGAGTTTGAACAAGCACGACAACACCAGTTTTTTAATGCTACCTAGGCTAAGACCCACTCTCTTTTCCATCTCTTTTCCCGGAAGAGTACTAATCGAGCGACAATCCTTAAACTAGTAATGGCCTTAGGTTGTAACTGTCTGTCAACCCATTAGAAACTAAATATTTAAACCCTTATATGGCCTTTCGTTCTTATATCTTGTATGTAGGGTTTCGAACAAATAAACTGCTTCCTATTGGTGTCTGGAATCAGTGCGCCCAGAGAGACCCCATACTGCCGACAATTATTTTGTAGTTTTGCCTGCCTGGACTCACCTAAAATACTGTAGTTTCGACCATCAATTAGTGATCACAAAAGTAAGGGAAAAGTTATGTCGCGAACAGAGAAAGCAAGGGGTCAAAACAACTGAAATTCGAAGTGAAACGATTAAATAATCCGAGCATAAAAGCAATTACCAACTCAAACTCTCAAATAGGTTCAAAATCTTAGCCGACTCCAATAATAATAATGATGACATTAATAATGAAATTGATGTAAGTAAGATGTGGGAGGCAATTCGAGAAACAATTAAGAGCGCAGCGAAGGAACGTGTAGGTGAGAAGAAACAACAGAAAAACAAACATCGGGTTGATGAACAATGCCTTAAGCTTCATGAGGAACGAAAACAAGCAAGGCAACGATGTCTAAGTAATAAAAGCGAAGCAAATACCAACCACTACAGTATCGCGAAACGAAACACCACACGCGGGTTCAGAAACAAAAAGCGAGATTATCTGATGCAGAAGATTTAGGAGAGAGAGGAAAACGGGAAGACAAATAACATACGAGATCTATACAAACGGGTAAACTCGTTAAGGAAAGGTTACCAGC
The DNA here is from genome assembly GCA_022664845.1 of Lepisma saccharinum. NCBI lineage: Eukaryota > Metazoa > Arthropoda > Insecta > Zygentoma > Lepismatidae > Lepisma > Lepisma saccharinum. The sequence goes on from JAGDQP010047073.1 coordinate 3,114, forward strand.
CGAGGTTAGGAATGATTAGAAATGAACGTGGAGATCTTCAGGCGGACCCGACTAAAATTATCGATGTGTGGAAAAGTTAAGTCGACAAACTTCGTAATGTACACAACGGGGAGCAAACAGAGGAATTCGAAATCCATACCGCAGAACCGTGAATTCCCGAACCTAGCGAGATCGAGATGGAAATGTCGGTAAAAAAAAAAAAATTCAAATAATCAGGATTAATTAATTAAAGGAGGAGGAACGGCACTAATCAAGGAACTAAATTGATTAGTGCTATATGGAGAAAAGAGGAGTTCCCAAAGGAATGGAAACCCTCAATAATGGTTCCAATTTACAAAAAAGGCGATAAATCGGACTGTAATAATTACCGCGGAATTTCGTTACTTCCAACCTGTTACAAGGTATTAAGTAATATTCTGTTAACACTCTCAGTGTATACGTAGATGAAATAATTGGAGATCACCAATGTGAATTTAGAAAAAATAGATCCACGTTCGACCAGATTTTCGCCTTGAGACAAATTTTAGAGAAGAAATGGGAATACAGTGGGACGGTTCATCAGCTATTCATTGATTTTAAGAAAGCATATGATTCTATCAAAAGGGAAAAGTTATACAGTATCGGATACGAATTGGAATTCCGAAAAAAATTGGTTCAACTAGTGAAGATGTGTCTCAACGACCCCATAAGCAGAGTACGGATAGGTAATAATATGTCAGATAGTTTCAAGATTCGCAACGCATTGAAAAAGGCGATGCCCTGTCTGCATTACTGTTAAACTTTACGTTAGAATATGCGATTTAAAAACTAAAGGGGACAAAAAGGGACTATCATTGAATGGTTTGAATCAACAGTTTGTATACGCGGATAATGTAGATTTAATAGGGGACGATATAGATGCACTACAAAGCAACACCAATGTCTTAGTGGAAACGTGCGATGAGATACATTTCCAGGTAAACATAGATAAAACAAAATACATGATAACAAGCCGAAACATAGGGAATGAAGGAAATAAAAACATAAGAATTAGGGATGAGGTCATAGAGAAAGTGAACAAATTTAAATACTTGGGAGAATACGTAACAAACAAAAATGAGGTCACGGAAGAAATAAAATGTTGCTTAGTATCGGAGAACGCATGTTTCTTTTCAGTCCAGAAACTTCTAACATCGCAATTAATATCAAGAAATTGACATTGAAAATATACAGAACGGTTATTCTGCCGGTAATACTTTACGGTTGCGAAAGTTGGAGTACGACCCTAGCAGATGAACACAAATTATGTGTGTTTTAAAATAAAGTTTTGAGAAAGATATACGGGCCGAAACGCGACGAGATGACTGAAGAGTGGAGGAGAATGCATAATGAAGAACTCCACGGACTGTATGATTCACCAGATGTAAAAATCATGAAATCGCGACGACTAAGGTGGACAGGCCGCGTAGCTCAGATGTGGGAAAAACGAAGATTCTATTCTATTCTGGTTGGAAGGCCGGATGCAAGGAAGCCATTGGGAAGACCGAGACGTCGTTGGGAGGACAATATTAGAAGAGATCTTCGAGAAGTAGGTGTTCGTGATGAAACATTTGGCATCCGTTTTCAAGTTGATTTTTCTAGACAGTAATGTTACCTAGCTGCATTATGTTTAGAGTATATAATGGTTATAGGTGCTGTACTTTATGAAATCAACGAATATACTCCAATTAAATGCAAAATATTTTTGTTTATTTTCCTATCAATTTGACTTCCGTTCCAATTACTATGATTTTGACGCACATGAATATACGCTCAATACTACCATCCATTTGGCGTCACACTCGTATATTTATGTTCATTTTTACTTCATTTGGACGTCCGGCGCTGTTGCCATTTTTTGCAACTTTCTACAATATGAACAGTCTTTCTACAGTCTTCAACTGTGTGCTTCTTTGTTGCACGATGTTCAGCGTCAAACACCATTACTTGGGACACGCTATAAACATAGCTGCCCCTTGACTTACAATTACAGGTTAATGATCACACTTTGAAGCCTGCAAAGACAGAAGGTATGCCGAAGAAATAGCTGGAAGAGTTTTGTTCAAATCTATTTTCTATTTTCTTTTAAATTCCAGTATCCTAAAATAATTAATGATGTTTTTTTTATTCAAGTTACTGGAAATGTCCAGGTAGATAGGATGTCTAGCCTTATCCAGAAATGTTTCAGAAAATTTTATCAGTGTTGAAATAGCATTTTTTCTGAAGTTATACTGAGAATAATCAACCGATGCTTCTGTAGCAGGGATTCCGCCAAGATTTTCAGTTTAGGTGGTGTAAAATCAGAATTGGGATGGTGTAAGTGGAGTTTAGAAGGGGTTCTATAGATTTTTTACCGTAAAATTTTCAGGTTGGGGTGTTCTCGAGGATTTGGAGATGGCACCTACAGGAGTGGTCCTGGCTGAAGTATCACACGAAAAAAACAAAAATCTGTCCCCATATATCCAATAAAGCTCCTTACTGTCTGAATTAAGATGAAAATTCGAAAAGTTTATAACGAACAGTTCAACTTCAATACGTAAGAAAAGATCATTGACTGAAACAGCATCTTCCAGGGTTTTAATCATTTTGAAAGTTTATACTTTCAAGGAGGATATTGATCATGTCGTGCTATGAATGCACTGACAAAGACTGGAGTTTGTCCGAGGTAAATTTGTCCAGGGGTAATTTTTGCCGGAACAGTGGTGTCGTAACGCTGCAACTTGCAATAAATAGCAATCGATAAATTTAATGTAATATTAATAACAACAGAGCTGTAATGAAGTATATGTAAAGTAATCACTGTATCAAGTTTTTTTTGCCAAAGTAAGACACACAGTACAATTATTATGCGAGGTTCTCAGCTAAAACTTCCGTGACATAAGATATCGAAATCATCGTTTTTGCAGATGAATCAATTCGAAATTCAACGCTTACGATTTCTAGTCACTCGAAAAGGGAGTAAGCTATAGTGCTGCTACCGCCCATAAAATTCATTTTACAATTTCACAGCAGTCACGTTTCATTTGTTATTCCCAATTGTTAACTATTTTTCAGCTTTGGTATTTCAATATCGTTCGGCGCCATTCAGTACTGCAAGTTATGCATATTGAAATTCATCTCATGAAGAGTCTATGGCTCTTGGGAGCGGTTCAACTCCAACGTAGGTCTGCGAATGCAATGAGCCTTAAGTATAGATAACCAGGTACATAATTTTACACACCGGAATTTTTGGCGTTCTGGATCCCCCCTAAATATATACCTCCCTGAGCACTTCGACATCGCTCGATATCATTCCGTTTTACGGTAACATTCGGAATTGATTTTCAGAATCGATCAGAATTTCGGTGTTTCAATATTGCTCGGTATTCCGTATTTGGTATTTCGCCTTTTGCGTTATATCGATAGTTATCGGTACAAAAAGCTTACCGAAAGTCCGTATGAAAATCTGATCCTTAATGTGTACTTCATATAGTAATTTAGGAGAATGTTGTTTAGCAAGACACAAGACATAACATGGGCCATAACAACATAATACGTGCTTCGTTGTACTAAGAAATTCCAAAAACAAATACCTTAAAAGGGTGAATATAAGCAATGTATTAGAATAGGGAAAAGTTTTGCACACAAATACACGAAAACTACTGGTTACAGAAACCTGAAAATTCACACAAATATAGATTGTAGTTTCAAGTATGCATTGTAACCAACAAAATATTTGAAATTACTGAAATTGTATGCGTAAAATCGATTATAAAGTTCATATTGTGAGTTTACGGTAACATCCACCAGGTGTCGTAATAGTTGCAAATTCGTCGCTCAGAATGGCTGAGACTAAATTTTCTTCAATATTTTAAATCCAACAACTATAATTAAGTAGTTAACTTTCAGGAACGATAGTAGGAAGCATTTAGAGCATATGGCATGTTTGTTCAACAATGAAATTATCCTTGTTTTAGCGTATTTGTGTGCAAAAATTGTCACTAACGTCGTCTGCTACTTTCTTGCTACTGTCATGCAAGGTTGTCACATAATCAAACGGTCGATTTCTGAAACTAGGATTGAGTGGTGAAGGACGTGTATTTTGTTTTACAAACGGAGTGTCTTCAGCATTTTTCTAGGTGAATCGTCCTGATAATTCTTCTTATTTTTAGTGTATTAGTTTATAATTTTTCTTGTTTTGTGCTATTACGGTATCCAGGTGAGATCCAATTTTTAAGTGGTGTTGTCACGTCTCTTACGTTCGCCATCATGGCGGACCACGATAAAGAGCCTCCTGATAAATTGAGTACTGACCATGATATGATTTTGGATTCTTCTTCATCTACTAATGACCAGAATACTAATCTTCCACGACAAACTCTCAACTTAGGACATGAAAATGCATCTCAAGTACAATCAAATAATTCTGATGGATCTGAGAAGCCTAGATCTTCTCCACGTGCTTCTGGCACGGACCGTTCTGTGTACCATTATAACGAGTACAGTACTTACCCGTATGTAGTACATGTTCCTCCATGCAATGTAAATACCATTATTCATCGTATGACTTATGGAAAAACCTTTTTTGAATCTCGTATCGCGGGCTTGCAAACTATTGTACCGGTAGGCCGAAACCTACTTAAACTAACTTTTCGCACTGGATGTGATGCAAATGCTTTTCTTAATCATGCCGTCCTGCACGATAAAGCATGGCAAGCATATATTCCTTCATATGCCGTCACCAGACAAGGTGTCATTAAACAAGTTGCCAACGACGTGAGTGATGACAATATCCTCCGTAATCTTCATAGTACTCAACCTGTTCTTCAGGTGCGTCGTATCTTTCGCACACAACTCACCCAAGGAAACAAAGAACGCGTACCCACTTAAACAGTAGTACTTACTTTTGAGAGTCACAGTCTACCACAAGATGTTCAGTTATATTATGTTAACTTACCTGTGTATATCTATGTACCACAACCGAAACTTTGCACTAAATGTTGGCATTATGGACACCGTCAACCAGTGACCGGTTTGACATCGCATCTCCTCGTGAACAACGGACTGCAAAAACTCCCCGTCGTACCAGTTTCATCCCAATCCACATCTCCAGTTTTTCGTCGTCGTCCTTATCAGACTTCAAACCCTTCGCATTTCCTTCCTAATCTTAGCTCGGAGGAAGTTTCTATCGCCTCTAATCTCTCCAAACATCCTGAAACCTCTGCTTTCCATGCTTCTACACCTTTATCACCTAAAATACGTTCTCTTAAACAACAACTTCGCAAGATTCTCGAGGGGCACCATCGACCTTCTGCTACTCTGGAAGAGCATATCTCCATGGAAGACTCTCTCACTTTAGATGACGGTCAATACTCCATTACTAAACAAACCATCATTGATATGTTAGAACTTTTAAATACTACTTTATGGGGCCTCACCACCTAGTAATTCTACAATGGAATATTCAAAGTATGTATTCTAAACGCCATTACTTACAACACATAATTCACGTATTTCAACCACATATCGTTCTGTTACAAGAAACTTGGACTAATCCTCAATCTTCTATATCAATTCATCCTATTTTTGGCAGTTTCAACACCAAGAAGATAATTATGGCGGTTTTGCCATTGGTGTAAAACCAGGAATCTTCTTCTCTCGCCTCCATCTTTCACCTCTACTTAATGGGCCTAATTACCATACGTTGGATATTGACATCAATGGATTGCAAGTGATTAATACTTATACACCTACTAGTGCTTCTATTCCACGCACTTTTTGGAGTACCTTACTTTCTCTGTCTACTCCAACGATGGTCGGAGGCGATTTGGATGCTGCACATCCTAGCTAGGGTTACAATCATCACGACACTCGCGGCAATCATATTGTTTCTGCTCTGGCACAGACTAATCTCGTCCTATTGAACGATGGAACAGCTACTAGATTGGCGACGTATCCTTGTAATTTCAGCGCACCAGACTTAACCTTTGTCTCTACATCACTTTTTCCATACACTCAATGGAATGTACTCCCTCCATCTACGGCAGTGATCATTCGCCACTCCTTATCACTTTAAATACAGCCCCTATTCTCCCTACGCAATCTCCTGTTCTCTTTTCATGTCGCAGATATCTCTCTAAAGTTTATGACGTTGCTTTCTATCAGCAGCATCTTCAAATTTCTCTACAAGCACCATGGATACCTGATATTGCTAAGAACAATGCTCATTTACTTCAAACTATTCAAGCAGCACTGAAAAATTCTCGTCTTCCACATTCAATTTCGCCTCGACGTCAACTGCAACCGGTTTGGTGGGACATTTCCTGTCAGGCAAAAATCAACAAACTTAGAAACGTTTATGCCCAATATAAGAAATGTCAAGATCTGCGGACTTATCTATACATTAAAAATCTCCAAACTAATAATCGTCGTTGGTTTAAATTAAAACAACGCCAATGCTGGACTCAGTTCCTTCAAAATGCTGACACTTCAATTACTTTACAAGCGCTTTGGAAATTTGCAAGAAAATTCACTCGTCGCTCTTCTACTAGTATGTACTTGGACACCTTTCTTGGTACTGACTGGGTTCAGCAATTTCATCTTTCACTCACTCCTGCGTGGGCGAAGTATAATTATACAGCTCTTCTTACTTCTACATATATTTCGGATTACTTTCTCGATGCTCCTTTCACCTATACAGAATTACAACTTGCCTTGCGTGCGCGACGCTCTACCAGTGCTGATTTGGATGGTATTCAATATCACCATCTGCAAAATCTTCCGGACATTGGCCACCGGTTTCTCCTCCACCTCTATAACAAGATCTACTCTAGTGGCTATGTACCGGACACCTGGAAACAATATATAGTAGTACCTATTCTCTAACCATCAAAAAACCCAGGAATTTCCACAAACTATCGGCCTATTGTCTTGGCCTCCTGTATTATGAAGATCTTTGAACGCTTGGTACTCAATCGGCTCCAGTGGTGGTGTGAACATTGTCATCTCCTTCCGGCAACTCAACCAGCCTTTCGCCGAGGCAGGTCCGTTCATGATTGTTTAGCACTCTTCATTACGGATATATGGAATGCTATTCTCCAACGTAAATGTGTCTACGCTGTTTCTATTGACTTTTCAAAGGCTTATGATTCCTTATGTTTGCATTATTTATTTACTACACTGACTGAACTCAAGATACCTACGAAATTACTACTATTATTACATAACTTGTTAATAGATAGGAAAATAGCAGTGACTCTCGGTAATGCTGTTTCTCAGTTTCGAACTTCCTCGATGTCTTTGCCTCAAGGAAATTTACTTTCACCATTACTGTTCAACATCGCATTACGCAAGATACATCAACAATTATTACATCACGTTCGAAACTTACCTTTGCGGATGATATCTTAATCTACTATGTGTCTGATGACTCCGATCTTGCTCATCGCCAATTAAGTACTGCACTCCAACTTCTTGACAACTGGAAATATCAGTCCGGCCTGGAACTTAATCTGGACAAAACCAAATGTTTGGCAGGAAACGTATATTACCACAACTTCGACTTCTTTTTGGTGGCCACACCATTCCGACTGTTCCAACTCTCAAATATCTTGGCATCACTTTTGATTCTCGCTTAAACTGGATGGCACATATCAAGACGTTACAGCACTTACACACCGGATTTCTCCAATTTAGCAATTATATTGCTGGCAAGAACTGGGGTGCCACCACGAAAAAATTATTCACTCTTTATTCTACTGTTTATATGGCTAAACTCCAATATGGAAACATTTACCTTCCCCATCACTCTACTCGACTGCAACAATTGGAATCTCTTCAGTATCAACTACTCCGTCGTTTATTCCGCCTACCACCTAATCCACCAAAAGCAGGAGTTTATGCTGAGCTCAACGTGGCTCCGTATCACATCTTAGCAGAATATCACAGTAACAAATTCCTCTTAAAACTGCAACTTTGGAGCACACATTCCCTTTTTCCTAAATTGCAATATCAACTTGAACTTACTCAGCAGGCGTCAACCCGCAAATATTTAAATGAATTTCCTTACCTCTTTCACAGTTATAATCAACTCCGACGTGTTCAGCTTCACGTACAAACATTTCATCTGCTACCCATATACTTACTTCCTTACCATCAAGTCATATATCGACCTAATATATACTGGCCTCCTTTTCCTTCCCGACGTATCCGCGATACTATTCCGACTATCAGTAACAATATCCTTCAAGACTATTTGCAGCAGCACTTTCCGGCAGCTTTTCACGTCTACACGGATGCTTCAAAGCTTACTAATGGAAATACAGGAGCAGCATATCATATACCGTCTCTTCATGTTAATGCATTTTATCGCTTGCCTTTAAATGCAACAGTTTTTGATGGAGAACTATTTGCCATTCGACAAGCTTTATTATATACTTTAAAACATAACATTTCACCAGTGTGTATTATAAGTGACAGTGCCAGTGTTCTTACAGAACTCGAGACTAATCGATTGAATTCCCATACATCTTGGGCTTTACTTAACGTCAAGCAACTTCTTTACAAAGCACTCTTAGCGGGCTTTACATATTCTCTAGTTTGGACACCTAGTCATAACGGTGTTCCAGGAAACATTTATGTTGATAACTTGGCCAAACAAGGTGCCTTATCTCCACTTCTACGTCCCGTCACTTTACCGTATAATAGCTATCTCAATAATCTTCGCCAACTTCGACATCTGTGTATTCAACAATACTGGCACAAATATACTTCACAACATCTGCATTTCTATGCTACTATTCAACCTACTTATCCATATGACAGCCATTGGAAAACATGGCCCATGACTAAAACTGAAACTATACGGTATCTTCGCATTCGCTTAAATGTGGCGCTCACACCCAAACGTCGATATTACTATCATCTACAGGATACTGCAGACTGCTCCTGTGGCACACCTGATGGTACTCTGGATCATCTTCTTTGGGCATGTCCCTTATACCAGCACGGTAGAGATATATTATACCAAACTGTCTTAAACAAGTGTTATACAGAACCTATCAATATCTCAATGATCGCCTCCTTAAATAATTGGGACATATGACAACAAATTTTTCTATTTTTGCATGCAAACTAACTTACAATTTGAATTCCTGCTATGTTTACACAGACTCGATCTCACCTGTCAATTATACCGGTATTAGTTTAATAGAACATTTTCCACTTTTCCCTATAACTTTCCCATGGTTACTTTCTCCTGTTATGTTCTAATTTTTATTCTACATTCCCTTCTTGATAGCACTGAATTTCTCCCCACTCTCTTCTAACCTTTATTATCCGGACGATTCACTTTAGATGGGAATATTTCTTTCCACAGAAATTCCCAAAATCAGGGTCGGCTGATGACCTTGATTGAATGAGAATGAGTGAGAATCAAACGGTCGAGCGTGTGTACACTGTACAGTGTATGTCTGTATTCTTATCTTTGGCTGTTGGTCAGAAAGGCACGGTCTCGAGCGAGTGCGAATCAAAAGACCTTGAGCGAAGACATTGTTGGGAGGAGAGAGCCGCGAGACAAAACATACTCACACAACAGGTAGGAAAGATTACGTCAATCAATCTTCAATCAGCTGGACCAGTGGACAGGGATAAAATGCTATATATTTAGGTGGGTATAAGCTTCGCTCGATGTAATGAAACAGTTCGGTTACTGTCCCATATACCTGCGTATTTCAGAAATTTTGGCTGGGTATATGGTAATGTCTAAAAATTTGAGGTGTGTTTACACGTGAAAACCTCCATTACATCCCTGCCAATGGTAGGGTTCCCAACTATGAGTTGACCCATTCCGGGACAAATATTTGCCGATATCAGTATAAAAAAACCTTCGGGGCAAAGGGAAGAGTGACAGAATAATTCTACTCACAAAAGAAGTGATATCCATTTTGCGAGTAACTTTCTTTGTGTCATTATGGCGGAAGTGTTTCCTTTGTAATATAAAATTAAAAGATTTGGTATCCTCCCTTCTGCCATCGTGACACAAAGAAACTCACTCGCAAAATAGCTAGCTATCACAGGATGAGTAGGATTCTTGCGTCACTCTGCCCAAAACCCCGAAGGGTTTTTCATACCGATATCACTTATTTTGTAAGGCTGCCTATTAAAAAAAGTGCATAGTCTTCACACAAAAGGTCGATTTTGGACCATTGTAGGCTCCGTATCTCGAAAACTGTAACTCCAATTTAAAGAAGCATTTTCTACCCGTACGGGGCCCACAGTTGACCCCAACCGCCTGGTACCAACCATTTGGTGCTAAAGCAAAACGACAGGCAGAATGACAGAGACACTTTTCGATCATTTGTAAAAACTCTGTGATTCGGCTAAAAGGTCATCACTTTTGAACCTGTCACCGATATTGACGTGTATACACCGTTTGAAAGGTATTGAATCGTAGATTACGATTCCGGAAGTTTCGGCCGCCTATATGATCTGGGGTCAGTGCTATCATCAGAAATATGAGATTTTGATTTTTTTCTAGCCGCCCTAGGGGTCCCAGGGAGATCTCCTACCGACCCATTGTTTCCTCACTTAGTATGGCAAAAAGATTTCAAATGCAAGTTCAAGCGTCAAAATCGAGCTTAGAGTTCGCTAGATCCGAAAGTAGCTGTATATATGAGTGCCGTTAACAGACTCGTTTGTGAGCGTCACTCGAAGAACTACCGATCTTCATGATTGAAGAAACGGAAGATTGAATTCCGGGATTTTAACCGTCCTGGCGAACAAAAAATACCTCCGGGACAAGACGTAGAATTCCTGGTTAATCCCGCCCAAACCGGGATAGTTGGGAACCCTAGTATAGGAAGGAAAACACAGCGTCACGCACTAACATCATTTCGTCACGCACTGCTCGTATTGTGAATTATTAGATGATTTACCTTAGAAGTATTGTTTTATTTGTGTACATTCTGATGGAAATAAATTAATGGACTCAATTACGGAGGCTTTCCAGACGTCAGTAGGAAGCTTCTAGTGACTGAGCGATGAGACCGCACCTTAGTAGCCTGCCTGTTTACTCTTATGCTGAGAAGTAAATTATTTTAAAACGATAACGATGATGATTATAATGACTTGTGTTCTACCCGGTGGCAATATATGGCCCGGTGGTCCCTAGACAAGGTAAGCCAATGGAGGTTTGTCAATGCCTTCCATCGGATAAAGACGACTGGACCTAGAAATTGCATGTTGGAATTGAACCCAAGAACCCTCGATAACATGGCGACGAGCAGGGATTCCGCTAGGATTTTCAGTTTGGGGGTGTAAAGTCAAAATTGGGAAAGTGTAAGTGGACTTTTGCACGGTTTCTATCGATTTTTGACCGTAAAAATAGTTCGAAGAGCGCTGAATTATTTGGGGGTGACACCCCATCACAGAGACCCAGCAGCCGTAGCATACCAAGTGTGTAAATATGAAACTGGAATTTGTGCATAGACGGCGTTAGCTGTCACTGTGGTTACCGTAAAACTGCGTCCTTGGCGCCACTTGCTAGTTTTGACTGCTGATAACGATTTGCAACTCACAACCAGAGAAGTTTAATGTCATAGTGTAGTGTTAAATAGCGTTGAACATGGCGCAATTTGTATCTACAAACTACGATTTGCTGAAAGCATTGAATTTTTGGTATCATTTGAAGAAAACTGCTGCAGAATCGCATCGCATGCTTGTCGAAGCTTACGGTGATCATGCTCTTGGTAAGTCACAGCGCTGAGTGGTTTAAAAAAAATTAAAAGTGGCGATTTTGACGTGAGAAACGAAGAACGTGGAAGACCACCGAAAAAGTTTGCAGACAGTGAATTGCAAGCTTTGTTGGATGACGATGACGCTCAAACGCAACAACAAGTCGCGGATAAATTAAATGTGACACGAGAAGCAGTTTAAAAGCCATGGGCAAGATTCAGAAGGTGGGCAAATGGGTTCCACATGCATTGACTGAACGACGGCAGGAAAACTGAAAAACCACTTG
>JAGDQP010047074.1:0-15129 GCA_022664845.1 Lepisma saccharinum
TCTGAAACTGTTAACCACGCACTGTTGTTATATAATCACTTTTTCTCACGATAATTTAAGAAAAGAGTACTTATAAACACCTTAACGAACATTTATACTGCTTACTGTTTCTAACATTGGATCAAGCTCGGAAGTTTCGCTTGTGTTATGAAAGTTTTTTTTAAATGACCTTGAACAAAGTCTTTTATCTTTGTCTTCAAAATTCCCACTATTGTGTTATAAATACTTAATTATCATAATTAAATACGTAATAAGGTTTAGAAGACGAAAGATTCACTCGAGGTACAATAAACCAACATAAATACATTTTGATTATTTTTTTTTCTAAATAAAATTAAATCCATGGTGAAAATTCGAATTTAGAACAAGTGTTTCGTGAAGAGGATAATCCACTTTTTTAAAGACAAGTTATCCTAAGTGGTTACAATTTTTTGCCGGAACTGGTGAAAGCTCCTATTTAGAATCACCTTTATCTTTTAAAGCTATTACTTGTCTAAAGAGTAAGCAAGAGAAAGGAGTTGAAAAAATATTCTCACAGCTAAATGCTTAAATTATCCGTTTGCACCTACACGGAGGTAAATGAAAAGGGTTAGTATTAACCGAAAACAGGTTACTTCAACCGACTAAGTGTGTCAGTATAGAGTAATCAGAGTGGACAATTAAAATTAATCAAGTACCAAATGGTGATAATTAAAATTAACAAAGTACTAAATGGTAAAAGTTATAATTAAGCAAATACCAAACGGTGAAAAACAAAATTAACCAAGTACAAAATGGTAAAAATTAAAATTAACCAAATACCAAACAGTGAAAATTAAAATTAACCAAGTACTAAATAGTAAAAGTTCAAATTAACCAAGTACCTTCACGTTGGTTAATTAAATTCCTTGCCAAGTATGACCAGTTCGTCGCTGGGAAAACAAAACGGCTTATTTAGAAAAAGTACAAAACTGAGTTATGGCTGGGGAAACAAAATGGCTTATTTAGAGAAAGTACAAAATTGAGTTATGGCTACCTCTGTGTTCCTCATAAGAAGATAGTTAATGTAAATGTCGCCAAGTGTCGTATCTCTACGACCAATAGTTTATGAAATACACAAAATGTAAATGCTACTGCACAGTAATATACAGTATGGCCGGAAATGAAGTATACCGAGATTAAGAACATGTACTGGTGTATCTAACGTGAATGGAATTTTAATGAACAATGTTACAGAGACAAAACAGTTGAACAGTACAAGACAGCATCTGACCTGAAACAAAACAATCAACGCACAAAATATTCGGTACTAATACTCCAATTGTGCTCCGCCCAACAGCAAACATTTTGATTGCGACGCTTAAAGCTGTCAAATGTGGTAATTGTGTCCTGCGAAATTTAATGCAACATACGAATAATATTTAATTTGAGTTGCTCAATGCACTTGATCACAGTAGAGAAACCTCCACAATATGCCCAACAAATAAGGATTAGGAGGAGTGTGATCAGGTGTGTGAGCAGGACACGGAGAATCTATTTCCATCGAGATTGTACGGTCTTGAAACTGATGTTGCAGAGGATGCAACTAGCAGTGTGCGCAGTGGCTCCGTCTTACTGAGATCATTGTTTGTTAAAACACAAGTTCTTCGTAACTTCGCTTTCTTCCCGAGCGCTTTTTGCGTTGGCACTGACCTTCTTTGACGGAATTTAGCAAAAAGCAACACCACTGCGCCCTTTATCAGAGGAGGTTTCTGTTACTCAAACTCAAAGTTCAAAAAAAAAGTTTCACACTCAGTCCACAACTTCGACCACTTCCGTATGAGCAGAAATAACGTTCCATAATAACTGCCTACTGACGAACACTCAAGGCCACTACAGATTGCCTTTTACTACACTTGTCTGCAAGAACTAAAGTAACACTGACACTGTACATCTCTACTTCCTTAACTTCACCGACGGTGTATAGTGTTGCCAACATTTGGTATAATTTATTCCCGTCCATACTGTAGTATGTCTTCTCTAGTACTTTAAATTCTTCTCCTAAGAAAAATTAGATACGTCAGTTTGTTTTCCCAATGACGAAGTGATAAAATAAAATCGATTACTCTCACGATGCCGTTGCTAGGAGTTTCTAAGATAATGGGTTCATCCAATCAAGCACTCGATTACTGTAAATGTGCTACAGTAGTAACTTGTTTCAAATATCTAACTCAGTTGGCTTAACTAAAATTCCTCCTTACCGTAATGATGTTAATAAAAATAGCCTCGTTCGCACTACTATTGCAATTACGGGGTACAATAATTACACTGTCGGTTAAGTCTAACCGAGTCTATTTGTCAGTCCAATTATCTTTTGTTATGCTTAAAGCTGAATGTAAGCAAGTGCATTTGATTTCGTGCAGGTAAAAACAAAATAAGTTTTGGGGACTTATACAAATGCTTATACAAGTACGTAAACAAATGCTAACAGTAATTTCAAAATTGTTCCTAAAATATTTGCACAGACATTTGAAGTTATTGTTACAGTTTCTTTAAGGCTAATAGTAGTCATTATTGAAGTACGACACGGACTTAAGTCCGAGAAAATCTTATTATGTTTACCTGCATTCAAATTTAAACAAACCACAAAACTGGAAAGGGAAGTAACACCTATATGGATCCGGTGTTAGCCTAGTTTCATTTTTATTATAATTTATAAACACTATGTAGTGAGTTACATAAGAACATTACAAAATGATCAATTTCCCTGTTAATATCATTGTAGATCGATAAATAACTACATTTCTTCTAAGCAGGGTTACCATGCGTCCTCTTTTACCCCGGTTTTTTTAAAGAGAAATAAGCATCCGGTTGGATTTGCTTCCACAATGAAATTGTCCGGGTTTTCTATCAATTCGAGAAAAATCGAAAACTGAAATAAGTAGTTTCATCTCGGTTCTTGCAAATATTAGACCAAGTTGTAGAGCAACTGAAGCCGCCTTGATTTTGCTCCTGCAATTTGATTTTTTTTCTGTGGCCACCATTATTATAGGAAGATTCAACTAATGTTCATTGGAATTATGAATATCTCAAGTATTAAGTGACAGACTTGTACAAAAAGAAACTATGAGATTGTAGCTCAGAAATTAATAACTTCAATTACATTTAATTTGCTTTGGTTTCCGTCACCGTGTGCTACACGAATTTGATTATAACTTCCATAAAAGATATGGACGATGACTTTTATATATCTTAGACATTGTGTTAGTAAGATTAGATTTTACAGAATTATCATTTTGATTGTTCTGAACAATTTCATTCATACATAAAAGGAATCCCTGAACTTTTGAAGCAGATAGATTTAATTGATAAATATGATTGGGCATAGGAAAAACAAATATGTAAAAGTTTATACATTGTACTTAACAGTGTATATACTAATGTAGACTTAAAGATGTATAAACTATTGTTTAAAGTTGTGTAAAGCTGTAAAAAAAAGTCATTTAAAAGATAAAAGAACCATTTATACTTGTTCACATTTTGCAAATAGGTAATTTGCCAAGTGTCCTATTTTTTAACTTCATAAAATATGGTAACCCTGCTTCAAACGTTAAAAATTATAATTATGCTTAATATAGTTAGACAATGTTTAAATTAAATGAGGAACTAAGTTAAGTTACGCAAAGCCATTCAGATAGTTGCACTAAACAATGTATGTGGATAATCCTTACAAATAAAATTACGATGTACCAACAGAGTTGATTGCGGTCCTTACTCCTCCATCTCCTGTTTTGTTCTGTTCTTTTCTTGTGACAGACTGGAAATAGAACCATTTTAAGCTCAACTGTTCCTCCCTTATGCCAAGTAAATGATTTATTTTTTGTTTCGTTTTTAGATTTCTGAAAATTACATGGTGTTTATAACTATCATTGTATTTCACTCCATCCCACCACTTGGTGCGTGTGGCTATGTCCTCCCGTGTGCAGCTTGATGAAACAATATTGTGAATGGTGTCATTGTATAGGTTGAGAGGCAAGTATTAGCGAAAGTGATGATAGCCATCTTGGTAGGCCATGGGGAGGGAGGAATCCAATATGACCTCCGAAACATACTGTTTCTAGCATGCAAATAACCATGTCCTAAGAACTATAACACCTAGAGCTACGGCTTTAGTGTCAAAATGTAGGGGTTCGTTAGAAAAAAGTTTCCAAGTGATGGTAGTTACCTGGGTAGACCACCTGAGGCAATGGCGAGGGAAAATCCAACATGGCTGCCAAAACAAGTCATTTCTAGCCTAGAAGCAACCACAACTTCGGAACTATTGCACCTAGAGCTATGATTCTGGTATCAAATTGTAGGGTTTCATAGCAGAAATGATCTAAAAGTAATCGTGACTACCATCTTAGGCCAAGGGGAGAGAACAATCCAATATGCCCGTCGTAACAAGTCGTTTCTAACATACAAAGAACCACATTTTCAGGATTATTACAGCTAGAACTATGATTTTGGTGTAAAATGTAGGGGCTGTAACCAAAATAATGAACAAGTGATAGTGACCACCTGGGTGATAGTCATGGAAGGAAATAATCCAATATGGCTGCCATAGAACCCCGATATCTTCAAAACTCGTACACCTAGGGTTATAATTGTGGTGTCATATTGTATGGTATGGTCAATGTGATCAAATATCACAAGAAACTCCACAATTTAGCGCCAAAACCATAGCTCTAGGTGCAATAGTTCCGAAGATATGGTTGCTTGTATGCTAGAAATGACTTATCTTGGCAGCCATATTGGATTTGTTCCCTACTCTATGTCCACAGAAAGACTACCCAAGTAGCCACTATCATTTATTAACTACTTTTGCTAATAAACATCTACAATTAAGAATTATTGCTTCTGTGCTAGAAATAGCATCTTCTGGCGGCCATATTGGATTCTGCCCTCCCCATGGTTACAGTCGGACTACTCAGGTGACCATAATCATTTTGGCTACAAGACCCTATAATTTAAAACCAAAATCATAGTTCTTAGTATAATAGTTCCCAAGATATGGTTGCTTGTACGCTGGAAATGACTAATTGTGACAGCCATATTGGATTCATCGTCCCTCATGACTTTAGATGGGACTAACCAAGTGGTCACCATTATTTGCTAACCAAATAAAATGATAACTCTAGCTGCAATAATTCCTAAGAATGGTAGCACTTATGCTAGAAATGATTTGCTTCGGCAGCCATATTGGTTCATCCCTCCCTTATGGCCACGGATAGATTACCCAAGTGGCCATCATCATTTATTAACTATTCTATTTATTAACTATTAATAATTTCCTACAATTTGGCACTGATATCATAGCTCTAGGTGTTGTAGTTCCTAAGAATGTTTGGTTGCATGCTAGAAATCGCGTCTTCTGGTGGCCAAATTGGCTTTTCCGTTCCTATGGCCTCAGTCGGACTACTCAGATGGTCATCATCACTTGCCCTAATACTTATTACCTAACCTACGTATTGAGACCATCTGCAATATTGTTCCATCAAACTGCATACAGGGGGCTATTTCTTATCATAAGCTGAAACACTAACTGGTAATTATCAAGTATCTCACAAACGCTACAAATTTATCTAATGTAAATAGAAAAACGCTGTAAATGCAGATGAACAATCTAGATATACTAACCGAATGTACGATCAATTTTACTAATCACATCAGATTAGAGTAACATGTGATTTGTTTGTTCCTTAAGTAACTAATATGAAAGGTTATTGACTACCGAGAAATAGGTTGCTCTAATCAGTTTGCTTTTACCGATTCAAGTGAGTAACGAGAACCTACAGACTAACCATTTTGTCAATAACCTAGCAAAATTTTGAGTTAGTAACCAATATATTTTTCAGCGCAGTTTACTAACTGGCATAAAGAAGAAAGGAACACAACAGATGAAGTAAAAACTATCTTTAAAATTGAAAGCGCCAAATATAAGTATGAAAAAGAAAAAAAAAGTTGGATCTTACCTTCGTTTGTATTCTGTAAATTGAGAATATGACAATAGGTCTTCTGTAGCGAATTGTTGTAGCACTTTGTAGCAATTTGCCTTTTCGTTTTTCAACTTCAGGAAGGATTCCGGTTTGGACGAATAGTGCATGACAAGCTAGATTTACATACTTCAAATATTTTGTGTTGTTCATATGTGTTAAGTAATAATCAAGATCTGTTGTTGAACACATACCTGCAGAGGGGAACAAAGAAGTCCTGTCAATTGTTTGACCCGGGTTCATAGAGATAAAGCAATGTAACAAGCATGTTGTTTTCAAGCAAATGAATAAACATTTCTAAACTGCGTCTCTCTTTCAAAAGAGTTAAATTGAAGAAGTAAACCAGTAGACAATGTGTATTTTACAATCCATGTTCGGAACTGATTCCGCTCAGGGGAACTGTTAAATGCTGAGAAACTCGTCGTGGATGCTCGTTACTTCGCTATTTGAATCTCTATGTAGGTAGAATTGGGACAGTTGAGTCGCCTCAGGAATCTCCTATGAATCGTCCTTAACTGAGCTGCTCGATGTCATTGCTTTTTCGGTGTTTGCAACACAGATAATGAAACAAAAGTCTAACCTGACTTTTCGAACACTTTCCGTGAAGTACGTAAAATTTTGAAAATTCTGTAAAATGCTGAAAAATGCAAAAAGATGTAAAAGGAAGTAAATATTTACAAGTACAAATAGAATAAGGTAAAGATATTTTAAGAAAACAATCTAAAAACCTATCTTTGTCGGGAAGCGCTTTAGCATTACGTTTGCAAGGAAACATACTGATCGGGAAGAAAAGACATATTTTTCTTCCGTCATAATAAGAATGTCAAAGTGTGTGTGCTTGCAAATTTGGGCCAATTGAGTGCGATTCCTTTGAAGTGTAGTCATTTTACGAAAATTAGGTAAAACACTCTTAAAACCATGAAACTTGGTATATATTTACTATTTGATCATTTAAGTAACATATAGTAAAATTCCGCAAAAATCAAACTTGTGCTACGGCCGCCATCTTAGAAAATAGCGGCTAAAATTAAGTTTCCGTTTCCGATGTTCGCGAAAACAGAGCATCATATAGAAAAAAGTTGCGATTGAAATTTATTCAGCATAAAATTATTAATGTTCTTTGTACTTACTTATTTTTTTCGTTTGAGCAATCCTAAAGCCACAAAATGGCATCAAACGAAAACCACATTTTTTTTTTTTGAAAAGCCCAAATTTTAGATCAGTTAAAAAGTTTTTTTTTATTTATTATTAAGTTTCAGATACAGCTGGAGTTGCCATTTTACACAGAAACTAAATAACATTGCAACAAACTAAATAACATTACTACAAATTAAATAACATGAAATTAAATTTTAAACAACACATAGCACAGCAATTGATATCAATAACATGACGATTATAATACACAAGAGGAATAACTCAGATATTGGTATGTAGCGTTCGATGGAAAGTGTGTTCAGATCCGAAAATATCAATATTTGAATCAAGGTTATTGTACATAATTTCTAGTCTATGGAATAAGGAGCGCTGAAGTATACTTAGCCTAGGCGTGGTACAATGAAGGAGGTTATTATTTCTGGTTATTCGCAAGGGAACACGGAAGTAAAATTTAGATATCAACTCTCCAGTTCTACGATTCCCGTTAAGTATCTTGTGTAAGTACATCAAATCTGCCAGCTTGCGACGAGAAGAGGGAACGTGGAGACCAAGAACGGATAATAACTCTGGTTTGCTTAAGCTACGTACTGATGGTATTCTTCTTTTGACTTTAGCAAGAAAAAGTTTAGAACAGGATCAATATGAGGTAGATTAGAAATACTAGTCATGTTCCAAATTGGGGAGCAATATTCAATTTTAGGGGAGATAAAGGTTTTGTAGAACATAATCAATGAATGAAGGTCTTTAATTTCTGTAAATCGATAGAAAAGACCAAGTAAGCGCATAGAACTGTTAGTTATAGAAGGCACGTGATCAGCAAACAGAAGTTTTTCGTCAAATACCACTCCAAGGTCCTTTTGAGAAGAAACTTTAGCGATTGGATTATCTTCAATGATATAGGCAGATGGGATTTGATTCCTCTTTAAAGAAATAGTAAGAAAAGAAGATTTCTTAAAAGCATGGGATTTAGTATATAGAAAGTGTATTATGGTACAAACAATTTTGTGTGTAAATGTAAATTTTCTGTATGCCATAAAATTTATACATAAGAACAGTACTGTACTATTTTTATATCATAATTAGTACCGTAGCAACTGAATATTTTCTCAGCATAATTGAAACACTGTTTTAACCTTATAGGATATTTAAACGTTGTTTAAAATCGAAAGAAAGAAGAAAATAAACAGGGAATATATGGAAGGCAAAAACTAATGTAGCCTCATAAAGAAATTTAACCTTTTTATGTGTTAAAAGCACATAAATCTAATTAAACAGGTAATTTATACTAAATACTACAAATGAGGAATATTTTCTGTTAAACAGACAAAGCATGATAATTGGCACGTAATATATCTTAAATCAAGCCGAATTTCAATAGTATCTAAGGGCTTGTTGACATGGTTGAACAATGTCGGATATTTGCAGAATTAGCCAAATTAATCTGCTTGTTGTTTATGGGTTAATACATATGTACCATATTTCTTTAATTAGGAGAAATATAGATATCTCAAAGATCAAAAGTAATTTTGTGGTGTCATTTATTTCGTAAAGAACGTTTTTCCGGAAATTGTTCATAGGACAATAGTGCTTAATAGTAACTACTTGATTTATATTATTTAATCTGACCTTAATGGATCCGGATAACAAAGGTAATCGAGCCCAAGCGTCCTCGCCAAAGGAGCTAAGCCACCAGGGGGCGTTACAAGCGCTTGGCCATCCAAGTAACATATGAAAGGGCTTCAAAACTCAAAGTGGTGCTACGGCCGCCATCTTGGAAAATGGCGGCCGATATTTACCTATTTCTGGTTTTCACAAAACTTATGCAGCACTTAAAAAAGATTGTTTTCAATTAGTTAGTTCAGCACAAAATTACAAGTCTTTGTTGTCAAGGCCATTCTTTTCATCGACCGAGAAGCAAAAAAATAACACAAAAGCTGAACTGATTGTCATAAAACTCCATTTTCATTTAGTACTTTAAAAAAGAAATGAATGCTGAAATTAATGCCAACAACATAAACATCTCGTAAAAGTTTTTCTTAAAGTGATTACACACTTTTTTTCTGTAAAGAAATAACAAAAAATAACTTCAGTATATAAACGGTAGGCACTAAGAATTAAATATAATAAATTTGCAAGTAACCTTCAAATAAATTTTAATCTTTTTTTTTAAATACACCGAAAGTTTATGATAGTTATTAAATATTACTGAAAGCTGATAATTACAGTATGCTTTCATGTAACTGTCCATATACTCAATTTAATATATTTGTATCTATAAAGCGTTTTGGACATAGAGATGAGACCTTTTTTCATACAAGTTATGACGTGCAGCATGATCAAAGGTAATATACCGATTACTGTATTCAGATGGAATAAAAATTCTCCTGTCCTTTCAGCTCTAATAAACTCTATAATGAGGATAACTATTTCCGTATATTGTGCTTACAGTTTGGCTGTCCTACTGGTTTCCTTTGCTTGTTTGCAGGCAGCTAAAATGTCTGACACTATGGTTTTTCCTGCTTTTGAAGTCATGATATCCTCTGGAGATAATTAACTTCTTAACACCTTATCACTGTCTAACACAAAAGTACTCAGTTTTCTGAGAAGAAAATGTTGCAGTTAGAAACCTGAACAGAGCATTAGAGTGAGGTAATGGGATTGACCAAATGACAGAAAAGTAATTCCAAAGAATCATAACTTTATGCTGAACGAACTTTAAACTTTTTACGATGTGACACTTAGTTTCCGCGAAGTTTTAAAAAATGGATTTTGGCAGCCATTTTTCAAGAGGGCGGCCTTAGCACATGTATCAGCACAACTTTGATTTTTGAAAACCTTTATGTGTTACCTGAGTGGCCAAGCACTTTCTCTATACTAAATCTGAGTATTTTTTACACTGAGCTAAAGATTTTGGCTTCTTAAAAAAGTGTTTTTTGTTTTATGTCATTTTATGGCTTTAAGACTCGTTAAATAAAAAAATAATTATAAAAAAAAATCATAATTATATGCTGAACAAACTTCATTTGAAACTTTGTTCGATCTGATACTTAGACTCCGCGAAAATTTAAAAAAAAAAATGTTTCGGCCACCATTTTCCAAGATGGCGACCGTAGTGTAAGTTTCATTTTAGGGGGACTTCTAGTATGTTACTTGCGTGGCCAAGTACTATATGTATAACAAATTTCATGCTTTTAAGATTTTTTAAAACTAATCATAAGATTTCAGCTTAAAATGACTACACTGAAACGTGTTCAACCCGTAAAGTTCTAAATTGCTGAAAGAAATAGAAGGCAAATTACATAGTATTGAGTACTGGAAAAGGAGCTATCTGCTGGAGGATATATTTTTCATGGCCTCCATATTGAAGTCCGCCATATTGAATATCGATTGATTTTCGTAAATGGGAAGCAAATCGTTTATGAGAAAAACGTTTCTGAAGTCAGTTTGCTGTAAATGTATTATTGTGAGAGATTAGGTGTATATGGCTCTAGTATGGCGTAATGATATAATCACCTGAAAACGCTAATTTTGTTTTTAAATAACGAAGATAGTGAAAGTCAAATGAATACAACTATATGCGGAGGAATAATTTGTCTACATTTGGGTTTCATTTCTTTCGTTATTTCAAAACGAAATGTAATTTTCATTATATTACTTCACCCTAGTATCACATATATTTACAGCAAAACTGACTTCAGAAACGTACTTCACGCAAAATTCTAGCCCAGAGTGACATATTACATAACCCCCTTCACATTTAAGAAAATCAAACGAAATTCAAGATGGCTGTCATGAACAACATATCCTCCAACTAGTACCTATTACTGTAACCTCTAAAGGTTGTTTTGCTCACAGAAGAGTGAAAAGATCATTCCTTTAGGACGAATAGAACATGTAATCTTTCCTCCGTGCATCTAATAAAAGGGATTCCTGTGACAGACCTCTAATAAAAGGGATTCCTGTGACAGAGATCACAGGGATTCCTGTGATCTCTTGGTGAAGGACGGATTCTGCGGTTCGGAAATCTCTCCTCCTGTTCCGACACTCCCGCGAGGTGAGTTTCTCTACGAGGAACATCCCTTGTTGTCTAGTATCCTCATAATCCCGAGATCCATTTTAATATCACTTTACCTTACCCAAGTGTCCAAGGTCGACTAATACGTTATTGAGGCATGTTACTAATTGAACTTTCAACGGAACACACGGCAACATGTTTAAACGTGGATTAAATTTATGCGTATCCTGTGTAATGAATGGTAAACTGTGTACTATTACAAAGTTTAACATGTTTTTAAAAGGTTAACGTTTCTTTAACTTCGGCTGAAATTGTCTTGAAATGATTGATAGTTGAAGATTTAACTGATTTTAAGCAGGTTAATA
Organism: Lepisma saccharinum; assembly: GCA_022664845.1. NCBI lineage: Eukaryota > Metazoa > Arthropoda > Insecta > Zygentoma > Lepismatidae > Lepisma > Lepisma saccharinum. The sequence goes on from JAGDQP010047074.1 coordinate 11,532, forward strand.
TTCGTTTTTCAGCAGGTTCTTTATGTTACACTCGTTGAATGTTAAATCGTAAGGTCATGAATGCTTGGTAAAATCATGTTTGTTTCGATGAAAGATTAATGTGTATTTCAGTTAACACTCAGTCACTGAAACGAATAGCAGATTTCACTTGTCCCTTATCAATCAACATATTATTAAAATATATTAATATTTCTAAAGAAAATAAGAAAATGTGTTACTGTAAATTATTTGTAGTGCTGAAAGCGGAGTTGCCTTTCTGTTCAAGAAAATCGGAATAGGTTTAGTACTGGGGCTCTGAGAGTATCAAGACATGGGAGGTCCGGGATACTTCCATGAAAATAATAATATAATTTAAGCTATAACATTGGTTTTTAGGGCCATAGTGAATTATTATGCAGTTAAAACATACTACCGATTTAGCTAAAATAACTGTTGCCTTTTTCTTGTTAATTATTGAGCCAAGATATTTTTCAGTTATTATTTTTAATTCTCCTCGATCGCTTCAACAAGAAAAGTGGTTTCTGCAGTGATCCTTTGAGACAAGCCCATTATGTGGAAAGAAAGTGCAGTTTTGACTTATCAGAGAGCAGTTCGTTTTATTGATTTTAACAATGGAAAGTTAATTTAATTCTTTAAAGGGAACATTATGCTTGTAATAATTTTATATCCGTAGAACTGAGAATTAATAATGTTGAATTTCTTCTACTGTGAACATTTCAGGGTAGTTTTCTCAAGATAGTATCACCTAATTATATGAGGCATATGCGCGAACAAATGTCTATGTGCCATGTTAAAAGATAGCACATAGATTTTTTCGCCCATATGCCTTATATATGTAATGAGTCTTTTGCTCAGTTAAAGTTCGTGTTGAATATTAAATCAGCTATTTAACAGTTTTTGAAGCCTTTGAATGTTTAAAATACATGAAGGTTTTGAGTGTACACCTTCTTACTCGATATGAAAAGCATCAGATTACCTTAAGTAAGTACTAGGTGGGTTAGACTTCAGATTACGTTATTCGTCTTAGACTGATGTATATTTCCTGGTGTAATAGTGACAGACTTAAGTCTAAGCTAACATAACCCAAGTTGATTTAATGTTTAAGCTCGATCTCTTCAGTTATATCAGACCCTGGAGTATGACCTTAGGAAAATTTTATAATTTAAGCAATGAAAGTCGGCGCTTTATCTAAGCTTCTTGAAAAAATGTAAAATTAATTTTGAATTCAAACGCCCGAAAGGCGTTTTTATACATATAAACTTATCAGTAGCACTGTAAACAATCGTGTCTTTCGAATGTAACAAACAAATGACAAACATGCAGAAGGAGATAACACACACAAAAAAATGTTTGCAGATAATGTTCCATCTGGGCGCCATTTTATACTGAATCTTCCGTGATTAATAGCTGAAGAGCAGTAATAGGAGAAGGAAATGTTCGGAGAAACTTCATAAAATAGTATTTAACAAATATTTAAAACTTCTCTTTCACATAATTTAATATGTTTTCCCAGTGAAGAGATTAAATACTCGAATTTACATTTTTTAACTACATTACCAAACATCCATTTCAGTGTTAGAGATAAACTTGAGTCTCGTATATTTATACTTTCACTAATTCGTTTCAAGCGCAGTTAATTTCAAGCGAAAAACCTCTATCCTACACTACAAAAACTATAATATAATTATGTTACCATTTTGCACATTCTGACTGAAACGTTCATAGGTATGTGGTGAAGAAGTATAAGTACTGTGTACAAAATATGTGGAGAATGTTATCATGTCCTCTGAACTTGACTTTTGAAACTTTCTTGTGTACTTCATGTTCAGGGATTACTTTTCAAACTTCTTGTACACATCCTGATAAACTCGAAGTCCCTCATTTTGGCATCGAGACTCGTGAATATCTAGCGAAAAAAAACAAACGAATTTACTGTTGTTTCTAGCTCAGTTCGTCAAATCAATAGTCTACCATAAATACAGCTCGGATTCTATCTCTGTACGGAAAGGAAAATAACAAAAACTGTCATTTGAATGACTTTTGGTAAATGTCAGGTGACTCTTACAAAAATGAACATTTATCCTGTTAGCCGAGGATGGTTCTATTGTATATCCAACAGAATAGCTTGTAGGAAACTATCACTTCTACTGAATACGACCATGTCCGTAACAAAATATTTGATAGTGATTCAGGAAACAGGGTTTTCTGTGATACAACTTTTGCTTCCTTCGTACGCGATGCGAAACACACGTTATTGTCTGAAAGTTGGTTTCCTGTTGGAAGAGAGTTGAAGTCACATGTAAGGCTCAGTATCCAATCTGTTGTTGTACTCTGTTTTTGTGGAAATCGGTTGGAGAACAGTCTTGCACAGATACGCACTAACAAAACGAAATAGAATTCGAATAGCCTTTTGTGCTTAATTTAGGTTCTGGTTATATTTTATTCCATGACCATTGATAAACCTCGAGAAAGAGGCTTGTTTCTAAACGCTGAAGAAATTGTCACAATATAGAAGACGAAAACGGACCCGAACTCTTAAAGAAGCAATAAATACATAACAGTTTGAGATGTCTTCCTCCTGTGCTCCCGTATGTGTGCGCTAGTGACTTTTCCGATCCACGTATTTGCTCTTTTAAAAGAAATGGGTAATGTCACTTCCAAAAATATCGGAACTAGACTGAAGGGTACCAGCGACAAACAACTAAACAAGGAGGAGCACTAAAACTTACAGGTGTCAAGTGCTTCCTTAGAAGCTACATATCCATTTCCCCGAGAGTACTTACCAAGTGAACAAACTGTCCCCTTCGGTCTTATATTTTGAAATAATCCGCATTAATACTTTTCCTACTGTTAAAATTAAAAAGAAATATTAGAAAGTATATTTCCAGCCAATTCTAATACCGATGCTTGTAAATAATGTCCTCTCTTATTGCCATCGCCACTTTCTCTTTGTGGTGGTGTTTTCTACCTATTTGCTATTTTTAAAGATTAAATGATACATTGTAAATCATAATGAATTGATATATCTCTGACTTTTTTGAGGATGAAAAATATCGCTGAGTACCATTATAATGTGATTTGAAGGAAATATGTGTAGAATGTACAGTCACTGCATAGGGAAAGGGAAGAAGTTTACCGAAAATTTCTGAATCTTTGCTGTCGACATAAGAATATGTTTCACGTATAGTATCGTGGAGAACACTATGAGAACCACTGCTCTAGATTAATGTTTTTCAACTTTTTAATACTCATGGACCGGCAAACAGCATTTAAAACAAAATGTTTAAAACAAAACCAACTGTTTGAAACATTTGTTTTAAACATTTCAGCTCTGGATTATAAAAAGATTTTATTTTGCACATTTTGTTTCTAACAATGTTTCTCAACGTGAACAATTCTCGTAACTAGAAACTCTAACGTATTGTAAAAGGACTTCTTTTCTATTTAATAACTCATTAAACAATTCTTTAACGAGAAAAAGGAAGCTATCGGTTTTTAAAATTTAACATAATTACTGCATTGCCTGTGTAACAAGTAGTTAATTCCCTCCCTTGAACTTTACAAAACAAAAAAGAAAACTATTTGTTTTCTGCTGAAT
>JAGDQP010047075.1:0-15129 GCA_022664845.1 Lepisma saccharinum
ATGGGTCGTGCTCTCATATACAGTATTTTTATAAAAGCTTCATGCTTTTCCTTTTAGTCATGCATAAACAAATATTCTTTTACTTTTTAGTGCGAATTGTTTAAGAAAAGTATGTCTTAAAAGTTGTTGTTTTTTTTGTTGTTGTTGTTTTGATTTTGTTTCTTTTGCCCTGCTTTATAGCTTAGTAGAAGAGTGGAACTTTGATAAGAGTAGATTGTAGTTCTTAGGTAATTGTCATTCGTGTACTTATACTATGATTGTAACAATGTGGTGTGAAGTTGTATTATTGAGCTACGTTACTTTATAAATATCGTTGCAGATGCAGTTCGTGTAACAATACCGTCTGCTACTGATGATGGCATATTCAGCATTAAACAGTGATGCAGATTTGCCAAAGATCGTGATTGAGGCCGGGAGAGAAGCAGCAGATGATCAACCAACCGATGCGTGTGGACAACATGACCAGAACTGAATTGCATCGTAGATACACGGGAACAGCTGACTGAACAAAACGCCGTAAATTTTCCGAATTCTGCGACAACGTAATTGAAGATTTCGAGCACAAGTGTTGTGAAAATCATTTCTGCAGAAAAGTAACTGTGTCAAATGTTTGTTATACTGAGGACAGCAATAAAGTGGAACCAAGAGTGGGTTGTACGTTAACTCTTTTGACGTCTCTTAAGTGCATACCTATATTTCTTTTGTAAGTTGGTAGCACATGATTTAATTAATATAATCAATATTATTAGTTCGTGCATAACTTTATTTCTAAAGTATTTTTTTTAGTATTAAGCACATGTATCATTTTTCAAATATTAATGCCATATATAAATAATGTAACAACAAATTTTTCTCTGTAGTAACGACACGTTTTACAAAATACATGTAATGTTAACTTTATGATGCTGTAGTTGTACTGACCTTGAAAATACTTTAAGTATGAGATTCCAGTATCAAATGCTAGTGTTGCTGCCATGCTGGTAGAATAATAAATTGCATGATGAGTATTGAGGAGATGTCTGCACGAGGGCAGTACCTGACTCGAAGATTCCTCCCGTATCGGGACGGGCATAAGCCATAATGCTGTTACCGCCCATAACATTAGTTTTATCTTATCTTATCGAAGATTCCTCGGGCAATGTTAGCAATGTCAGTTTTCCATTGCCAAAACATGGACATGAAGCTGAGAATTAATTCTTCCTAGGGAAAAATCGTAAGGGTGCATTAGAAGACCAAGAAATCGTAAGAACCAATCAGAAGTTCTTTTGTTGTTACGATAACTAATTCCATAAATAATCATGGATGTTGCTCGTGCAGCAGAAAAAAAATATTCCTTGTTGAGGAGAGGAAGGATTTTTTTCAGTGTTATGCAAAGTTAAGTCATTGTTTTCAAGTGCTTCTTTCCTCAACTACAATTTTGCTTCGTTATAGCAACAAAGACAATCTTATTAATTCTGTCAACCTCTTGGTCTTAAATTCTTATCGTTTTCTCTTCCACAACTCTGTTAATTCTCATCTTCATCTTCACGTTTTAGCACTTTCTTTTTTCCTGAAAACAGATTAAGACTTCCGTAACGTCGAAAACACATTTCTTTGCAATAGTAATGAGTATGAAGCTACAAATACTTTCCGTAACATGTATTTCCGTTGGTTTTATGTAAATCACTGAAGGTAGGGTAAGTAGAATAACTCCCATTTTTACAATCGACCACTAAGCTTCTAGCCAGCGATAAATTGAGGCTAAGTCATATTTTGTGTCCTATATAGAACGCAAAATATAACTTAACCTCAACTTAGCGCTGACTAGGAGCTGAGATAATAAAAGAGACAGCCAAGGAAATAGCAGGCATCAAAAAGAAAAAAGAGAGCTCAATCTCAGAAGAAACTAAACTCTTGATGAAGAAAAGAAGGGAAATGAAAGAAGAGGAAAATTGCATAAAGAAGATTGAGTATATAGAACTTAATAAAACCGTAAGGAAAAAAATAAGAGAGGATGTACGAAGATATAATGAAAACATTGTAAGAAATACAATCGAGGAAAAAAAGAGCCTCAACAAAATCAAACAGTAGCTCATGATAGGTAAAAAGCAAATAATTGCAGTTAAGAGACCGGACGGGACCGTAACACGAAATAAGGAGGAATTATAAAATTATTTGAAAATGTCTACAGAGAATTGTAATACTCCTAAAAAGAACTAGGAAATTAAGATTCAGAAGAAATTGATGTAAATGTCCCAGACATAATGGAAGAAGTGGATAACGTTCTTCGAGGGATGAAGAACAGAAAATCTGCAGGAGGAGATGAACTCACAGCAGAGATGTTAAAATGGGGAGGTGAAAAGATAAAAGAGGAACTTGCTAAATTATTCTCGATGTGCCTAAGAAAGAGAGATATACCGTCAAGTTGGAATAATAGTGTTATTTTGTTATACAAGAAAGGGGACAAAGAACGTGTCAAAAACTACAGACCAATTAGTTTACTGCCAGTTCTATACAAAATGTTCACCAAAGTTATTTTAAATCGTATTGAACGGGACTTAGATTTTAACCAGGGAAGGTAACAAGCTGGATTTCGTCGTGGAGTTAGCACAATGGACCATATTGAATGGGGTTATTGAAAGGACTAATGAATATGAACTTCCACTATGTTTGGGATTCATAGATTTTGAAAAAGCTTTCGATTCGATCTCCTTGGTATAAGTACTTAAATCATTTAAACATCAAGGCATCAAAAGTGCATACATCAAGTTACTGCGAAACATTTACTCGACTGCTATATCTGTCATTAGAGTACATCAAGAAAGTGAAAATTTTAAAGTTGGAAAAAGGGTAAGGCAAGGAGATTCAATTTCTCCAAAACGGTTTTCTGCGGACCTGGAGAGAGTGTTCCAAAATATAAACAGGGATGAAGTTGGAATAAAAATTAATGGCTAATATCTTCATCACCTACGATTCGCTGATGATATAGTCCTGTTTGCTTCAAGTGCAGAAGAACTACAAACCAGAATGGAAGAACTGAGTAATGAGAGTTCGAAAATAGGCCTTAAAATGAATTTAAGTAAAACAAAAATAATGTACAATCAACATGCTACGAAGAAGGAAGTAAAGATTAACGGAGAGACAATAGGCATAGTTGATGAGTATGTTTACCTAGGCCAGCTCAAACCATCAAATGCCAAGTTGACTGACGAAATTAATAGAAGATGTAAAATGGCGTGGAGTTCATTTGAAAGACTACACTTTAATTTTAAAAGTAAACTACCAAAGTGTCTGAAGGGTAAAGTTTATAATCAATGTGTCTTACCCGTGATGATGTACGGCTGCGAAACTTGGACATTGAATGCGCAAACGACTCAAAGATTGAGAGTCACACAAAAAGCAATGGAGATATGCAAGCTAGGAATAACCAAGGGGGACAGGAAGGCAAGTGAATGGATTCGCGCATAAACAATGGTAGAGGATGTAATCAAGACTGCGAAGAAGATGAAGTGGAAATGGACCGGTCACATAGCTAGACGAACAGATGGAAAGTGGATGACAAATGTACTACAGTGGATTCCTAGAGGAAAGAAACGACCGAGACGACGTCCAAATGTAAGATTTGTAGATGCAATCAAGCGTTTTTTAGGAGCTACATGGTTGAGAATATCAGCAGACCGGGATATGTGGAAAGAAGAGGAGGAGTGGATGGAAAACGGCTGAATATGATGATGATGACACAAAGGAAATAGTTTTGTGTAATTCAAACAGGAACCTTGCACATGATCTGCTCTTCGAGATAAAAACTTATAACATGAAAAAGTTATCTGGTAATACCACATGCTACATTCAATTCATCCCTCCATCTATCAGTAACTTTTTCATCGCAAGCACCTTTTTGTTCAATCATCATGTTCACTGGCTGAAATTGGAACTTTACGTCGAACAAATACACCCATTGCTTGGCAATGAAATTCAAATATCTTCTCATACCTCGAATAGTCCAAATTCTGGTTCTAGATATCTTACCAAGCTCGTAGTTTGTTTTGTTTTTTGTTTATGGCTTCTCGTCGGCATCTTTGGCTCATGCCACGAGGAGTTAGGCAGAGGATTAGGAGAGAAGTATGTGGATCGTACGTACTATATAAAAACTATGAATTATGTCCCACGTTCATACAACCACCACATCCATTCACTGATTTACCATTCTCTCTGAAACACAAACACATATATACAGAGGTACAGTGCATATTTGCCACGTAAGTTCCGTTCCTTTTTTTTTTTTTTTTTAATTATCACGTTGATTATGATCCCGCAAACTGAAGCATTTCTTTTCTGCAGAATCACTAGCCCCTCTGCAAAATGTTGCAGTTACAGAAAAAAAAATTTAAATAGGTATCACTAGGGAAATATTTACTTATTGTACGTGACATGGGCTAAATTTTTACAGATGTAAATTTCGAACTTTTCTTGTTCGCTTTGGTACACAGGTTGCAATTGTAGTTGAATAATAAATGAGACCTTGTTACAATATTTCTGGGGGGGGATATTCCAGGACAATCCGCTGAAAGGAACACTGCATCTGACTGATTGAGATTATATATTTAGTGATTCAAACCTTAAGTCCCAGTTCACGCATGCGGCACGGGAGCCGTGCGGCAGCCGCACAAACAGTTCCCACATGCTGCGTCTTGTCGGCGAACACTGCGGCGTTCAAGGATGAATCTCAGTTTAAAGAACTATCGCAATGGATGCGCACGTTTGTGCAATGGTAGAAATAGTTTTCTTAGGTATGAAATTTCAAGTTTCTCTTTTTAATCAAATTGAGAACATGCTGGTTTTAAAATAAGATCAGTGTCCTATTTCCAAACTGATATGCTTTTATTTAAAATGCAATAATGTTCATATTTCGTTTGTATGAAAATTATTTCTCAGTACACAAATAGAAACTTAATTTATTAATTTTAAGAGACCGTATTTTACAGTGCATTTACGAGCAAGAAAATTCGTAGACAATTCCATCCATATTATTATTATTATTTTTATTGGAATATTCCTACCATATAGTGAGAATATTGTACCTGCAAGTGTGGACATTTTCAAGTTCTGAGGGTATTCTCATGTATATGGGGATGCTGCAGGGTTGGCTCGTTTAAACCAAGGTGGTTTAAACCAGTTTTTTTTTTAATATCAATTGGTTTAAACCAATAAATAAATAAAAAGAAAAATGCAACAAATAGTGTGAACTTCATGGTGACGGTTTCACATACTAAACCATCTGCGATAATTTTATATAACTTTCGCCTTGCAATCAAGGGGTCCCGGGTTCGAGTCCAGGTGGGGGACAATCTCTCTCAGGTGCAAATCGAGTACTGGGTCGGATTCCACTTTGAGCTGTAGCTGTAGGTCCTGTCCTTCATAACCTCGCTGCTACAAAAGAACATTAAGCATAACGAACTTATTTCTATCCATCCATATGTAATATAAATAAATAAAGTATTTAAACAAAAAAACTGTTTTAAACCAAAAAAAACCACCCTGGTTTGCTACCATTATTTTGTTTAAGTTCATATTTTTTCCTAAATTATTATTTAAAGGCTGACAATTTTTATGTCACCTCTTGGACTCAAACTCTACCACTTCGAAGAACCTGTACTGGCCGATTTATCATTTTTTCCGAGATTAATATCAAAGGAAGTAGAAATTGAAATATACAGAACTGTCATTCTGCCGGTTGCGGTTGCGAAAGTTGGAGTACGACGTTAACAGATGAACATAAATTACGGGTGTTCGAAATTGAGGTTTTGAGAAAAATATACGGGATGAGATGACTGGAGAATGGAGTAGACTGCATAATAAAGAACTCCACGGAGTGTACGACTCACCTGATGTAAGAATAATGAAATCGCGACAACTAAAATAGGCAGACCATGTAGCTCGGATGGGAGAAAAACAAAGACTATATTCCATCTTGATTGGAAAGCCGGAGGGAAAGAGATCGTTGGGAAGATCGAGACGACGTTGGAAGGACAATATTAGAAGGGATCTTGGAGAAATAAGTGTCTGTAGTGAAAACTGGCTTTATCTTGCCCAGGATATAGCCCAATGGCGAGAGTTTGCTACTGCGGCGATGAACTTGCGAGTTCCGTAAGCCATAGAGCAAGTAAGTAAGGATAACATCATTTTTCAGTACAAAATAAATTATCCATTTATACCTCCAATTATTCATTTTAATATTCGGTCAGACTTTATCTTTTTATTATTATTATTATTATTTAGCTTATAATTCTCTACTTAAAATAGAGAAAAATATGAAGAATCTCCATTTTATAATTGAATATTTGAGAAAAAAGAATAGATTAAGAAAAAGAAGATTCCCAAAGAGACAAACCGCACGGCTCCCGTGCCGCTAGTGTGAACCATCCAAAGCTATGCAATGACCTGTAAGGAACTTGCGGCTGCCGCACCGCTATGGGCGATGCGGAAGGTCTGCGGCACCGTCCCGCAGCCGCAGAGTGTGTGAACCGCTACATTTATTTCAATGGCCCATAAGCTTGCGTGCGGCTGCCGCGCGGTCGCCGCACGACTCCCGTGCTGCAAGTGTGAACCGCGCCTAACTTCTAAGCCACGTAAGTGCGTTTTTATTATTGAAATACGGTCTCTCATGTACTAAAAGGAGAAGTTGTATTACATATTTGTATTTATACTAGAAATTGTATTACACATCTTTTCCCCATCACAAAATGTGTTTGTTTTTTTTATGAAATTATGTCCTTTTGAAACCAATCGATTTCATTTTAGGCTTCAACAGCAAGTACGCTGAACCTTTATACAACCACCCTGTCCGTCTGTCGACTACTAGGCTTAGAAAATTGGTTGAGATGTCGTTGGAAAGGTCTCGGCGAGACGAGTTCAACCCCGTATAAATCCTACACTTTGCAGAGCGGTGCCCTCTGTATATTGAGGGTGAATTACTAGGACTAGGGTGGTTGAGGTGTCGTTGGTAAAGATCACAGCGAGGAGAGTTCAAAACGTATAGATAACTGAGAATCACAGGAGAGAGTTCCGGGGGGTTATATTCAACTGAGAATCTACTAGCGCTAGAAAGGCGTTTGAGGTTTCGTTGGAAACGTTTCGCAGCAAATTTTCCAACGGATCATTGGTCATTCTAATAGGATGCTTGCTGCTGAAGACGACTGGGCTCCGCCTCATTTGTTCATCTTAACTACGTCGTATAATGCAATATCTGAAAACACTAGCGTAACTTAAATTTTCCAGCCCCCTAGCAAGGAATTTTAGGGCCGCTCTTAGCAGCATCTCCCACATGCAATTACAGCAAATTCTTGCCGCATGTATAAACCATACATCAACTGTGCAGAGCAGTGTTACCAGATGTCTAAAATGGAAATTCTTTGAAACATGCGTTGAATCTCCCGGCCAGGCACAAATATCCCTTCCCTTTTACCATCTCAGAGAAAGCTTGAAAATCAAACTTTAAGGCGACTTCTCTTGTAATTTGTACTGGATTTGTCATTAACTAATTTTTACCTACTTACATGTTGCCTGTAGGAACCCCTTGACACCTGATACCTCCCTCGCAACGCGGTATCTTGCTGCATTGTAGGGTTGGCAAAATCCTTTTTTTTTTTAAAAAAAAAAACCTGTTTATGTTTGTTTGTTTAAACCATGTTTATTTGGTTTAAATACTTTGCCTAATTTATTTATATTAAATATGGATAGAAATGTTTGTTTCTCCTTGATGTCCTTCTGCAACAGCAGGGCTATGAAGGACGGGAACGACTGCATCTTAAAGTGGAATCCGAACCACTACTCGGTTTTCACCTGCCAGAATTGTTCTCCACCTGGACTCGAACCGGACTCCTTGATTACAAATGCTGATAGAAATACGTTGTACTGATCTTGCATGTTTGTGAATATACGTAATTATTAAGTCACTTCAGAACAAAAAGATACACAACTGCGCAAGTGAAATCTCTGTACAGAGTTGTACATATTATTATTTAAATGAACAATTTCAAAAGACTGCAGAATACTGATCTAATTTAGTCCAAGCTAGTTCATTGAATCAGAAATACATAGACTTAATTTGCATATCAATAAAAGAAGTGAATAAAGATGGTACGAATTATCTAAGTTCACCCTGGCTCTGAAACATCCACACATATCATGAAGAACGGCAGTTCTTCGAGTGACGCTGGCAAAGGACACTGTTAGCGGCACTCACATAGCATACAGTTAGTTTCGGATCTACCGAACAATAAGTCCGATTTTGATGCTTGAAATTACATTTGAAAGCTCTTTCCAATACTAAGACACAGTAAAAAAAAAAAAAAAATGGGTCGGTAGGGTCTCCTTGGGACCCCCTAGGGCGCTTTGAAAACAATATCAAAATTTCACATTTTTTAGGATAGCACTGACCCCAGACCATACAGGCGGCCGAAACTTACTGGATCTTATTCTACGCTTCAATACGTTTCAAACGGTATATCATACGTTAAAATCGGTGGAGCGGTTCAAAAGTTACGACTTTTTTAACCGAATCACAAAATTTTCACAAATGATAGAAAGGTATGTCCGTCATTCTGTGTGTCTTTTTGTTTTATGGGTGGTACCGGGGGGTTTTAGGGGTCCATTGCGCCAAGCTTAGATTTTTGATAGGAGTTACGGGTTTCGAGATATGGAGCAAAATCGATCTTGTATCCTTCCGCCATAGTGACATGTGCCACTTTTTAAATACGAGCCCGTACGGAGCACACTCTCCGCCGCTGCTCCACTCAACTGGGCATGACGTAAAGGAGCAAAATGTAAACATACATGACCGTACCTAATTTTATCTAACCTCTACGTTCCCATGGTGAGTAATTTAAAATGTATTTTATGTCAAGAATATTACAGTGCACGTGTCTCGTACACGTTATAGCGCATGTGCAGGAGAGAGGAGCATTGGCATAGATGGCTCGTGTTAGTCTTTTTTTATAGGCAGCCTTACAAAATAAGTGATATCAGTACAAAACCCCGTTTGGGGTAAAAGGAAGAGTGACGCAAGAATTCTACTCACAAAAGAAGTGATATCTATTTTGCGAGCGACTTTCTTTGTGTCACTATGGCGGAAGGATACTGTCTCTTAATTTTATTACGAAGGCAATACTTTCGCCATAGTGACACAAAGAAAGTCACTCGCAAAATAGATATCACTTCTTTTGTGAGTAGAATTCTTGCGACACTCTTCTTTTTACTCCAAACGGGGTTTTGTACTGATACATACATACAGAAAATATTTTGATTTCAACAAATTCGTTTCCTGGGGTTTTTATATGAGACAAAATCTTGTACGGAATTTAGGTGTATTTTATCAATACTAAACATTATTAAAACAAAAGAATATTTGGAATTTTTGCTTTGATTTCCAATTGCATAATAATAATAGCGTACGTCACTGGATACAGTTGATAAATTTTGCCAACTTCTATCAATATATTTAAGCAAAGTGAACTTTGGCTTCTCTATGAAACAGCAAGCAAGCATTCAGGCAAGAAGAAAGATACAGTTTGGTTTCGTTTCGTTTGTTTAGGCACGTAAACATCCTTACGTAACAGCGAGGTTATGAAGGACAATTCCTACTGCTTACGGTGACATCCGAACTACTACTCAGTTTGCATTTTAGAGAAATTATGTGGCCCCGGGGTCCCTTGATTACAAGACGAAAATGATATAAAATGAATGCAGATGGTTTCATATGTGGAATCGTCACCATGAAGTACACGCTATTTGTGGCATTTTTACTTCTTTTCATTAGTTTGTTTTTTGTTGTTTTATTTTTAAAAAAACATCTGGTTTAAACCAGCCAATAGTGCACTGTAGTTACGCCCCTGTCTGAAAGGAAAGGAGAACACAAAGAAAGAGAGCCTTTGATAATATCAATTTTTAAATCTTTATTGTAACTACAGACATTGACATAGTAGTCACTTCACACATTTACTGTATCATCATCATAACTTACTTAAAGATATTTATTTTTTTCTATCAAACAAAATGAGTAAAAGGACTTAACAATATCCAGCACGTGTAAAAATCTACAATCAATGTACATGTGTTTTGTTTTTAAACATACGAGCCACTTGTGCATTTACATATAATATATATATATATATGTGTGTCTATAATTAGATATTTATCAACTCTGGCTCATGTAGACATATATTGTGGTTCCAGTTTGCTTTGGAATGTGCTTAAGTACTATTTTACATCATATTTCTCTTTGGTTAATAAAAAAGTTATGTATTTACTCTGCGCTTTCAGGACAGAAGGGCGTGAGTTACTTTAAAAATCTAATACACTTACGCCCTTCTGCCATGAACGCGATAAAATGTTTTGTGCACCTTAGAACCTAACAGCCATTTTATCGAGTTAATATGTGCGTATACATTAACAGCTTCCTCCTCAGTAATAATCTGAAACATAAGCTTGGATTCTTTTGAGTTTGACATTGAAGCTGTAATTTTTACATGGTGTTACATTTCACCCTCGGCAAAAGGTCAAGTTATGCCACTTACAGAAAATGTTCAGAACAATTTATAACTTTGTAGGTGCTTTTAAAACTTTTTTTTTTGTTTATTTCTCACGATCAAGATATCAAGAGAATTATTTTTTTTTTTAATTATATACAAAATCACATTATGTACAATTAAATATGTGACTGTTTAACACTAACACTCCCCACCAAATTCTCTTTGCACTTACATCCATAGCACTGATGTTTATTAGAAATAATTGTAACTGGAGTTTTAAGTGCAAACCTGTATCTTCCATATCACAGATGGTTTTCGTTTTTTTATCTTTTGATTCACTCGCAGATATCTTACAAGACGACCTTAAAACTATCTCTCAATTGTTGATTACAAAAAGTACCTAGTAATGTTTCATGATAGGAGAAAGAGTGATATCCATATGATGTAACTAGACAGTCAGGTACTAAGTCCCAAAAGATATTAGCTGCTACTGGTTAACGAAATGAGACAAACTTAATCAAAAGGCAATACAAATATCTCCCTCTAAGAGTCTGCCAAGACACTCACAATAAGGTGCACCCACAAAAAGTAATTACTATTTGCAAATGGTCACCGTATTTACAGAAAAAAAAATCTTGAAGGTAGGTAATTCTCTGAGCAAGTGAAGAAAGAAACGTTTTTTTAGACGGCAACTATTTTACTTGGATCCACTTTCACTCGGAGAAACATGGTATCGTCCCTTATAAAATGTCTCTTCTTAAGCATTTCATGGGAAACAAATCTGGGAAAGCCGAATCCCAGGGAATCAGGCTCCTTGCTTGGTCTCTGGAAGTTCTTCCACGTCGGATCTGGGATAAAACTTTCGACAATATTACAAGCCTGAAAATAAAATGTATAATCTTTTATTAGAGTAAGAAAGTGTATTTTAAAAAAACAGTTTGTTTTAAATGAAAATACTACTTCTACAACGGTTTCAATTATGTTTATGCTGACCTCAATAAATTTTTTTGTATCTTATAGAGATCCATTCAATTCTGCATACATCAGATTATATTTTCCCCATAACTTGTAAATATTTCAAACTGCTGTATGGCTGTGGAGAATAGTTACATATACAACACGTAATTATATGTTGAATACGTATGTTTACCCTTGTTTTACAAAGATCAAATTATTATATCACAGTAATTCATGTATAATGGACCCATTTTATAAAAAAAATGAAGAGAAAAATAATCAGGGTTCTCACTCATTTGCCAAGGTCAAATTCCCTGACTTTTCCAGGTTTTTCAGGTCACTACTCAGAAATTTCCAGGTACCCATTTTGTATATATATCATAATTTCATGGGGAAATAAAGATCATAGTTGCATGAAAATAAAGATACATCAAAATATTTCACTGTATTCTTTTCTTAAATTGCTTCATGGTTTTCACATTAGCCTCCAAGTAATTTCAAAAACGATCTAACATTAAATGCCTGCTCTAGCTAAATGAACTTCAAACAATAAGCTATCAAATTCCCTGACTTTTCCAGGTTTTCAGACATTTTTAGTGAAATTCCCTGTCTTTTCCAGGACTTTTTAGTGCTAAGCTAGATTCCTTGACTATTCCAGTTTTTCCAGGTGAGTGGGAACCCTGATAATAATAATACTAAAAGATTAAGATGTACGCAGTATACCATATTTCACTTAATGTTAGGCAACATAAAAAAATACTTAATCAGATTAACTTTAATAATGCAAAGACAAACCTAAAATGTTATAGACAATTTTATCACAAAATTTGTATTTCGAATTATATGGAAAGCCCGGACAGAGAACTGTGACAGAGAAATTAATCAGCTCATCGTGATGGTTAAGATGATAAAAATAGGTTAAAATAGCAAAAGTTATCCCAGTATATAGAAATGGTGATGTGAATCAAATACAAAATTACCGCCCAATTTCAATCCTATCAGTCTTTTCAAAACTTTATGAATACGTCATGTTCACTCCTATAAATATTTTGTTTTTCTTCACACAAGCTGATTTCTCCTTTTCAACATGCCTTTGAAAACAAGAAGTCCACTGAAACTGCAATATTTGATTTCATCCTAAAAGTATCAAAGACGTTGAATGAGAATCCACTGGCTATTGACTTATTTGTAGATTTCTCAAAGGCCTTTGATAGGGTTCAACATGAAGTTTTGTTGCGAAAATGAAACTGGTACGGTATAAGAGGTGTAGCACACAATTAGATCTCCTCTTACCTAACTGATCGAACCCAAGTAGTACAAGTTGCAAGGACTATGAATGAAAGACACAACCTTTTCCACAACTTCTGGCATGATTGGTGTTCCTCAAGGATCTATTCTGGGCACGATGCTCTTTTTAATATATATTAATGATCTACCCACTATCATGCAAAATGAAAATGCAGTTTTGTTTGCTGACCACCTAAATCGAATGGGAAATCCAGTAAAACCCAGAAGACAACTTAAAATTAACAGTTAAAAATCTGAATTTATGGACTTCAATGAAGTATCTGAAGATAAATGTAGAAATGTCTAAACTTTGATACTTTCGTATTCGTCAAAAGTCATGTGTGCTACCGGTTGTAACAATTGATGCCTTAATTTTACGCTATCGTAATGACGCAAAAATTTCTAGGTGTGACCCTAAATGAAAATTTGAAATGGAAAATGGACATTACTGAACTCAATCGGAAATTGCGTAGTATTTGCTTTGCTTTGTATAGACTTAAAAGTTCAGTATCCAAAAGAATCCTATTGTTACTTTACCAAATTTCAGTCAGATATTTTTGAGGGGGACATCTCCTGCTAGTATAAAGATCTTTCGCTTGCAGAAAAGGGCGATACGGGCCACTTTTGAGTTAAAGTTCCGAGCCTCATGCAAACATATCTTTAAAAATCACAAAAAAAATCCTTACTTTTCCTTATCTTTTTACCCATGAGTGTCTAAGGTTTGCTGTGAAGAATCAACATCAGCTAAGTACAAGGCAAAAGATGAATATATTTGTAAATCACCAGAAATAAGTTTGTACATATAACAGCGTATATTGTCACTGTACGAAGTTATAAAATAAGTTACCTCATCATTTAAAATATACAGACAATATTTCAAAAGTTAAATCTGAACTTCTCGAAACATTAACAAGTAAAGTGTACTATACTATCAACGAATATTTAGAAGATGATTTGCTATAACCTTGTTTTAAGCTATTCAATGTGTTTTATGTTGATATTGTAATTACCTTGTTTATCACTGTAATTAGATTCAATATAACGACTCTGATGGGCAACTGGTCTTAGACCACAAATATACGGAAAATATGAATAAAGATGGATTTTAGATGCCTGTTACATTCAGATTAAAATCGAATATTACAGGATAACTAGTTGGGACCTGGAAACTTAGAGAAGTAATGTACCATCATCCGCCTTCCAGGATAAAAAAAAAAACTTGTCATTTTTTTTCACTGTAACATATATCCTTACCTAATTTAGTGAGAATATTATAATTAATAAACGGATTAGATACGGTATACATTCGAACCGACCTATAGATTATACAAAAAAAAGCAAAGCTCAGCTTCTAGCATTTGGCACTTAGTTCGTTTAGCTTGCAAGGCTTCAATTATCAAACCTTGTTAAAGCAACTCTATTTGTCGACTCTAGAGGCATACAAGTGACCTTTACGAGTAAAAAAAAAACAGTTTGAGGCAATCTTTAATAAATAACCCGAAACATATGTGACACACAAGATCCAAGGTTGCTTTGTGCAAAATATGACAATATTGTGGGGCTGTATATTAATGATGATCTCACTTTTGATGTTTATTGTATCTCACTTTTCATTTCGCATTACTACTTCATGCAAACTCGTAATTAGGCGCTCAAACTACAATGCTAGAAAAAGATATGATCAAGTATTATAGCGAGGATAAATTCTTTGACATTTACCGTACGTTTTACAGACTCTACATGTTTGAACTAGTTCAATCATTGGACACAGTTAGGAAAAAAAAAATCATACCAGTTAAGTAAACTATGGTTTGTCCCGGAATTCGCCTTACTTTTAATAAAAATCGAATTCATACTTACTTTATAGCGTCTCTTCTATTTCTACTGTCAGCGTTTGAAAATTTATAGATTTATTCTTTAAGTATGGCAGCCTACTTCTCCATGTTACTGTTCTAATCCTAACTTCTTTTTGTGAACATGCCTTGGAGGTGAAAGCTAGTAACCTCCATTATTTCTATGTGTAATTTATGCTTCTACGTGGAGGAAGAATGAAGAACAGTTGGAACTACCGTCGGGGCACACGTTCTACTTTAAAGGAACAGAAACTGGAAAAGCGACAGGCGTTGGCTTTATAATTAATAAAGACCTGAAGTCACGGATCACAGAAATTGAAGGTATTTCAGACAGAATCGCACGGGTAGTAGTAAAGATAAACAACAGGTACAGTATGGAAATTATACAAGTGTATGCTCCAACAACCTCACACCCGGAGGAGGAAGTCGAAGACCTATACGAGGAGATACAGAAGATTTTGGATAGTAGCAAATCGCATTACAAAATTGTAATGGGAGACTTCAATGCGAAAGTAGGAACCAAG